>CAXDIG010000031.1:0-49700 GCA_963989225.1 Dromius quadrimaculatus
GCTCTGAAAACATGAGATACGATGTTTTTGTCGAAGGATTCATACATATCATGAAGTCCTGGATAGGAATATGAACTTTTTGATTGTGAAAATCTGCGCGAAATAGCGTGATCCCGACTTATTCCAATGTTTGTAAAACTGCAAATAGCACTCTAAAAACACGAAATATGATGTATTTGGTGCAAGATTCTGCCATATAACACATTTTTGAAGCAGAATCTTGCTTCTGAGCAGATTGACAGAATAAAAAATCTCTCAACGAGACTCAGAGAAAACGCTGATGACTTGCTGGAAACGCAAAACTTCTTGCATTTGAGGACGGATTCATGCGTGCTTTGTTGTATTTGATAGATTTATGTGATTTGCGATATTCTGAAACTGCTCAGAATGTGGTAATTTTGACTTATTTCAAACTTCATATGACTGCAGATAGCGCTCTGGAAACACGAGATACGATGTTTTTGTTGATGGATTCATACATATTATGGGGTTCTGGATAGGAATATGAACTTTTTGATTGTGAAAATCTGCGCGGAAAAGCGTGATCTCGACTTATTCCAAAGTTTGTAAAACTGCAAATAGCACTCTAAAAACACGGAATATGATATATTTGTCGCAAGATTCTGCCATATAACGCATTTTTGAAGCAAAATCTTACTTCTGAGCAGATTTACAGAATCAAAAATTTCTCAACGAGACAGAAAAAACGCTGATAACTCGCTGGAAACGCAAAGTTTTGTGCATTTGAAGACGGATTCATGCGTATTATGTGGTATTGGATAGATTTATGTGATTTGCGATACTTTGAAACTGCTCAGAATGTGGAAATTTTGACTCAGAATGTGGTAATTTTGACTTATTTCAAACTTCATATAACTGCAGATAGCGCTCTAAAAACAAGAGATACGATGTTTTTGTCAATGGATTCATACATATCATGAGGTCCTGGATGGGAATATGAACTGTTTAATTGTGAGTGTCCGCGCGGAAAAGCGTGATCTCGACTTATTCCAAAGTTTGTAAAACTGCAAATAGCACTCTAAAAACACAAAATATGATGTATTTGGTGCTGAATTCTGCCATATTACGCATATTTGAAGCGAAATCTTGCTCCTGAGCAGATTTGCAGAATCAAAAATTTCTTAACGAGTTTTAGAAAAAACGCTGATAACTCGCTGGAAACGCAAACTTTTGTGCATCTCAAGACGGATTCATACGTATTATGTTGTATTGGATAAATTTATGTGATTGCAATACTTTGAAACTGTTCAGGATGTGGTAATTTTGACTTATTTCAAACTTCATATAACTACAGATAGCGCTCTGAAAACACGAGATACGATGTTTTTGTCGATGAATTCATACATATCATGAGGTCCTGGATAGGAATAGGAACTTTTTGATTGTGAGAATCTGCGCGGAAGAGCGTGATCTCGACTTATTCCAAAGTTTGTAAAACTGCGAATAGCACTCTAAAAACACGGAATATGATGTATTTGGTGCTAGATTCTGCCATATAACGCATTTTTGAAGCATAATCTTGCTTCTGATCAGATTTACAGGATCAAGAATTTCTCAACGAGACTCAGAAAAAACGCTAATAACTCGCTGGAAACGCAGAATTTTTTGCATTTGGGTACGGATTCATGCGTGTTATGTTGTATTGAATAGATTCATGTGATTTGCGATACTTTGAAACTGCTCAGAATGTGGTTATTTTGACTTATTTGAAACTTCATATAACTGCAGATAGCGCTCTGAAAACACGAGATACGATGTTTTTGTCGATGGATTCATACATATTATGAGGTCCTGGATAGGAATATGAACTTTTTGATTGTGAAAATCTGCGCGGAAAAGCGTGATCTTGACTTATTCCAAAGTTTGTAAAACTGCAAATAGCACTCTAAAAACACGAAATATGATGTATTTGGTGTTAAATTCTTCGATATAACGCATTTTAGAAGCAAAATCTTGCTTCTGAGCAGATTTACAGAATCAAAATTTCTCAACGAGACTCAGAAAAAACGCTGATAACTCGCTGGAAACGCAAAATTTCTTGCATTTGAGGACGAATTCATGCGTGTTATGACGTATTGGATAGATTTATGTGATTTGCGATACTTTGAAACTGCTCAGAATGTGGTAATTTTGACTTATTTCAAACTTCATATAACTGCAGATAGCGCTCTGTAAACACGAGATACCATGTTTTTTTCGATGGATTCTTACATATTATGAGATCCTGGATAGAAATATGAACTTTTCGATTGTGACAATCTGCGCGAAAAAGCGTGATCCCAACTTATTCCAATGTTTGTAAAACTGCAAATAGCACTCTAAAAACATGAAATATGATGTATTTGGTGCATGATTCTGCCATATAACGCATTTTTGAAGCAAAATCTTCCTTCTGAGCAGATTTACAGAATCAAAAATTTCTCGACGAGATGCAAAAAAAACGCTGATTACTTGCTGAAAACGCAAAATTTTGTGCATTTGAGGACGGATTCATGCGTATTATGTTGTATTGGATAGATTTATGTGATTTGCGATACTTGAAACTGCTCAGGATGTGGTAATTTTGACTTATTTCAAACTTCATATAACAGCAGATAGCGCTCTGAAAACACGAGATACGATGTTTTTGTTGATGGATCTATTCATATTATAAGGTCCTGGATAGGAATATGAACTTTCTGATTGTGAAAATCTGCGCGGAGGAGCGTGATCTCGACTTATTCCAAAGTTTGTAAAATTGCGAATAGCACTCTAAAACAAGGAATATGATGTATTTGGTGCTAGATTCTGCCATATAACGCATTTTTGAAGCATAGTCTTGCTTCTAAGCAGATTTACAGAATCAAGAATTTCTCAACGAGACTCAGAAAAAACGCTGATAACTCGCTGGAAACGCAAAATTTTGTGCATTTGATGACAGATTTATGCGTATTATGTTGTATTGGATAGATTTATGTGATTTGCGATACTTTTGAAACTCCTCAGAATGTGGTAATTTTGACTTATTTCAAACTTCATATAACTGCAGATAGCGCTCTGAAAACACGAGATACGATGTTTTTGTCGATGGATTCATACATATTATGAGGTCCTGGATAGAAATATGAACATTTTGATTGTGAAAATCTGCGCGGAAAAGCGTGATCTCGATTTATTCCAAAGTTTGTAAAACTGCAAATAGCACTCTAAAAACACGAAATATGATGTATTCGATGCTAAATTCTTCCATATAACGCATTTTTTAAGCAAAATCTTGCTTCTGGGCAGATTTACAGAATCAAAAATTTCTTAACGAGACTCAGAAGAAACGCTGATAACTCGCTGGTAACGCAAAATTTTTTGCATTTGAGGACGGATTCATGCGTATTATGTTGTATTGGATAGTTTTATGTGATTTGCGATACTCCGAAACTGCTCAGAATGTGGTAATTTTGACTTATTTCAAACCTCATATAACTGCAGATAGCGCTCTGAAAACACGAGATACGATGTTTTTGTCGATGGATTCATACATATCATGAGATCCTGGATAGGAATAGGAACTTTATGATTGTGAAAATCTGCGCGGAAAAGAGTGATCTCGACTTATTCCAAAGTTTGTAAAACTGCAAATAGCACTCTAAAAACACGAAATATGATGTATTTGGTGCTAGATTCTGCCATATAACGCATTTTTGAAGCAAAATCTTGCTTTTGAGCAGATTTACAGAATCAAAAATTTCTCAACGAGACTCAGAAAAAACGCTGATAACTCGCTGGGAATGCAAATTTTTTTGCATTTGAGGACGGATTCATGCGTATTATGTTGTATTGGATAGATTTATGTGATTTGCGATACTTTGAAACTTTTCAGAATGAGGTAATTTTGACTTATTTCAAACTTCATATAACTGCAGATAGCGCTCTGAAAACACGAGATACGATGTTTTTGTTGATGGATTCATACATATTATAAGGTCCTGGATAGGAATATGAACTTTTTGATTGTGAAAATCTGCGCGGAAGAGCGTGATCTCGACTTATTCCAAAGTTTGTAAAACTGCGAATAGCATTCTAAAAACACGGAATATGATGTATTTGGTGCTAGATTCTGCCATACAACGCATTTTTGAAGCATAATCTTGCTTCTGATCAGATATACAGAATCTAGAGTTTCTCAACGAGACTCAGAAAAAAACGCTGATCACTCGCTGGGAACGCAAAAATTTCTTGCATTTGAGGACGGATTCATGCGTGTTATGTTGCATTGGTTAGATTTATGTGATCTGCGATACTTTGAAACTGCTTAGAATGTGGTGATTTTGACTTATTTCAAACTTCATATAACTGCAGATAGCGCTCTGAAAACATGAGATACGATGTTTTTGTCGATGGATTCATACATATTATGAGGTCCTGGATAGGAATATGAACTTTTTGATTGTGAAAATCTGCGCGGAAAAGCGTGATCTCAACTTATTCCAAAGTTTGTAAAACTGCAAATAGCACTCTAAAAACACGGAATATGATACATTTGGTGCTGGATTCTGCCATATTACGTATTTTTGAAGCAAAATCTTGCTTCTGAACAGATTTACAGAATCAAGAATTTCTCAACGAGACTCAGAAGAAACGCTGATAACTCGCTGGAAACGCAAAATTTTGGCATTTGAGAACGGATTCATACGTTTTATGATGTATTGGATAGATTTATGTGACTCGCGATACTTTGAAACTGCTCAGATGTGGTAATTTTGACTTATTTCAAACTTCATATAACTGCAGATAGCGCTCTGTAAACACGAGATACGATGTTTTTTTCCGATGGATTCATACATATTGTGAGGTCCTGGATAGGAATATGAACTTTTTGATTGTGAAAATCTGCGCGGAAAAGCGTGATTTCGACTTATTCCAAAGTTTGTAAAACTGCAAATAGCACTCTAAAAACACGAAATATGATGCATTTGGTGCTGGATTCTGCCATATTACGCATTTTTGAAGCAAAATCTTGCTTCTGGACAGATTTACAGAATCAAAAGTTTCTCAACAAGACTCAGAAAAAACGCTGATTACTTGCTGGAAACGCAAAATTTTGTGCATTTGAGGACGGATTCATGCGCATTATGTTGCATTGGATAGATTTATGTGATTTGCGATACTTTGAAACTGCTTACAATGTGGTGATTTTGACTTATTTCAAACTTCATATAACTGCAGATAGCGCTCTGAAAACATGAGATACGATGTTTTTGTTGATGGATTCATACATATTATGAGGTCCTGGATAGGAATATGAACTTTTCGATTGTGAAAATCTGCGCGGAAAAGCGTGATCTCAACTTATTCCAAAGTTTGTAAAACTGCAAATAGCACTCTAAAAACACGGAATATGATATATTTGTCGCAAGATTCTGCCATATAACGCATTTTTGAAGCAAAATCTTACTTCTGAGCAGATTTACAGAATCAAAAATTTCTCAACGAGACAGAAGAAACGCTGATAACTCGCTGGAAACGCAAAGTTTTGTGCATCTCAAGACGGATTCATACGTATTAAGTTGTGTGGATAGATTTATGTGATTTGCGATACTTTGAAACTGTTCAGGATGTGGTAATTTTGACTCAGAATGTGGTAATTTTGACTTATTCCAAACTTCATATAACTGCAGATAGCGCTCTGAAAACAAGAGATACGATGTTTTTGTCAGTGGATTCATACATATCTTGAGGTCCTGGATGGGAATATGAACTGTTTGATTGTGAGAGTCCGCGCGGAAAAGCGTGATCTCGACTTATTCCAGAGTTTGTAAAACTGCAAATAGCACTCTAAAAACACAAAATATGATGTTTTTGGTGCTAAATTCTGCCATATTACGCATTTTTAAAAGCGAAATCTTGCTCCTGAGCAGATTTGCAAAATCAAATATTTCTCAACGAGACTCAGAAAAAACGCTGATAACTCGCTGGAAACGCAAAATTTTGTGCATCTCAAGACGGATTCATACGTATTATGTTGTATTGGATAGATTTTATGTGATTTGCGATACTTTGAAACTGTTCAGGATGTGGTAATTTTGACTTATTTCAAACTTCATATAACTGCAGATAGCGCTCTGAAAACACGAGATACGATGTTTTTGTCGATGGATTCATACAAATTATGAGGTCCTGGATAGGAATATGAACTTTTCGATTGTGAAAATCTGCGCGAAAAAGCGTGATCTCGACTTAATTCCAATGTTTGTAAAACTGCAAATACCACTCTAAAAACACGAAATATGATGTATTTGGTGCAAGATTCTGCCATATGACGCATTTTTTAAGCAAAATCTTGCTTCTGAGCAGATTTACAGAATCAAAAATTTCTCAACGAGACGCGAAAAAAACGCTGATAACTCGCTGAAATCGCAAAATTTTGTGCATTTGAGGACGGATTCATGCGTATTAGGTTGTATTGGATAGATTTATGTGATTTGCGATACTTTGAAACTGCTCAGAATGTGGTAATTTCGACTTATTTCAAACTTCATATAACTGCAGATGGATTCATACATATTATGAGGTCCTGGATAGGAATATGAACATTTTGATTGTGAAGATCTGCGCGGAAAAGCGTGATCTCGACCCATTCCAAAGTTTGTAAAACTGCAATATCACTCTAAAAACACGAAATATGATGTATTTGATGCTAAATTCTGCCATATAACGCATTTTTCAAGCAAAATCTTGCTTCTGGGCAGATTTACAGAATCAAAAATTTCTGAACCAAACTCAGGAAAAACGCTGAAAACTCGCTGGAAACGCAAATTTTTTTTGCATTTGAGAACGGATTCATGCGTATTATGTTGTATTGGATAGATTTATGTGATTTGCGATACTCCGAAACTGCTCAGAATGTGGTAATTTTGACTTATTTCAAACCTCATATAACTGCAGATAGCGCTCTGAAAACACGAGATACGATGTTTCTGTCGAAGCATTCATACATATCATGAAGTCCTGGATAGGAATAAAAACTTTTTGATTGTGAAAATCTGCGCGGAAAAGCGTGATCTCGACTTATTCCAAAGTTTGTAAAACTGCAAATAGCACTCTAAAAACACGGAATATGATGTATTTTTTGCTAGATTCTGCCATATAACGCATTTTTGAAGCAAAATCTTGCTTCTGAGCAGATTTACAGAATCAAGAATTTCTCAACGAGACTCAGAAAAAACGCTGATAACTTGCTGGAAACGCAAAATTTTCTGCATTTGAGGACGGATTCATGCGTATTATGTTGTATTGGATAGATTTATGTGATTTGCGATACTTTGAAACTGCTCAGAATGTGGTTATTTTGACTTATTTCAAACTTCATATAACTGCAGATAGCGCTCTGAAAACACGAGATACGATGTTTTTGTTGATGGATTCATACATATTATGAGGTCCTGGATAGGAATATGAACTTTTTGATTGTGAAAATCTGCGCGGAAAAGCGTGATCTCGACCTATTCCAAAGTTTGTAAAACCGCAAATAGCACTCTAAAAACACGAAATATGATGTATTTGGTGCTGGATTCTGCCATATTACGCATTTTTGAAGCAAAATCTTACTTCTGAACAGATTTACAGAATCAAAAATTTCTCAACGAGACTCAGAGAAAACGCTGATAACTCGCTGGAAACGCAAAATTTTGTGCATTTGAGGACAGATTCATGCGTATTATGTTGTATTGGATAGATTTATGTAATTTGCGATACTCTGAAACTGCTCAGAATGTGGTGATTTTGACTTATTTCAAACTTCATATAACTGCAGATAGCGCTCTGAGAACACGTGATACGATGTTTTTGTCGATGGATTCATACATATTATGAGGTCCTGGATAGGAATATGAACTTTTTGATTGTGAAAATCTGCGCGGAAAAGCGTGATCTCGACTTATTCCAAAGTTTGTAGAACTGCAAATAGCACTCTAAAAACACGGAATATGATGTATTTGATGCTTAATTCCGCCATGTAACGCATTTTTTAAGCAAAATCTTGCTTCTAGGCAGATTTACAGTATCAAAAATTTCTCAACGAGACTCAGGAAAAACGCTGATAACTCGCTGGAAACGCAAAATTTTTTGCATTTGAGGACGGATTCATGCGTATTATGTTGTATTGGATAGATTCATGTGATTTGCGATACTCCGAAACTGCTCAGAATGTGGTAATTTTGACTTATTTAAAACCTCATATAACTGCAGATAGCGCTCTGAAAACACGAGATACGATGTTTTTGTCGATGGATTCATACATATCATGAGGTCCTGGATAGGAATAGGAACTTTCTGATTGTGAAAATCTGCGCGGAATAGCGTGATCTTGACTTATTCCAAAGTTTGTAAAACGGCAAATAGCACTCTAAAAACACGAAATATGATGTATTTGGTGCTAGATTCTGCCATATAACGCATTTTTGAAGCAAATTCTTGCTTCTGAGCAGATTTACAGAATCAAGAATTTCTCAACGAGACTCAGAAAAAACGCTGATAACTCGCTGGAAACGCAAAATTTTCTGCATTTGAGGACGGATTCATGCGTATTATGTTGTATTGGATAGATTTATGTGATTTGCGATACTTTGAAACTGCTCAGAATGTGGTTATTTTGACTTATTTCAAACTTCATATAACTGCAGATAGCGCTCTGAAAACATGAGATACGATGTTTTTGTTGATGGATTCATACATATTGTGAGGTCCTGGATAGGAATATGAACTTTTTGATTGTGAAAATCTGCGCGGAAGAGCGTGATCTCGACTTATTCCAAAGTTTGTAAAACTGCAAATAGCACTCTAAAAACACGGAATATGATGTATTTGATGCTTAATTCTGCCATGTAACGCATTTTTTAAGCAAAATCTTGCTTCTAGGCAGATTTACAGTATCAAAAATTTCTCAACGAGACTCAGGAAAAACGCTGATAACTCGCTGGAAACGCGAAATTTTTTTGCATTTGAGGACGGATTCATGCGTATTATGTTGTATTGGATAGATTCATGTGATTTGCGATACTCCGAAACTGCTCAGAATGTGGTAATTTTGACTTATTTAAAACCTCATATAACTGCAGATAGCGCTCTGAAAACACGAGATACGATGTTTTTGTCGATGGATTCATACATATCATGAGGTCCTGGATAGGAATAGGAACTTTCTGATTGTGAAAATCTGCGCGGAATAGCGTGATCTTGACTTATTCCAAAGTTTGTAAAACGGCAAATAGCACTCTAAAAACACGAAATATGATGTATTTGGTGCTAGATTCTGCCATATAACGACTTTTTGAAGCGAATTCTTGCTTCTGAGCAGATTTACAGAATCAAAAATTCTTCAACGAGACTCAGAAAAAACGCTGAAAACTTGCTGGGAATGCAGAATTTTTTGCATTTGAGGACGGATTTATGCGTATTATGTTGTATTGGATAGATTTATGTGATTTGCGATACTTTGAAACTTTTCAGAGTGTGGTAATTTTGACTTATTTCAAACTTCATATAACTGCAGATAGCGCTCTGAAAACACGAGATACGATGTTTTTGTTGATGGATTCATACATATTATGAGGTCCTGGATAGGAATATGAGCTTTTTGATTGTGAAAATCTGCGCGGAAAAGCGTGATCTCGACTTATTCCAAAGTTTGTAAAACTGCAAATAGCACTCTAAAAACACGAAATATGATGCATCTGATGCTGGATTCTGCCAAATTACGCATTTTTGAAGCATAATCTTGCTTCTGAGCAGATTTGCAGAATCAAGAATTTCTCAACGAGACTCAGAAAAAACGCTGATAACTCGCTGGAAACGCAAAATTTTTTGCATTTGAGGACGGATTCATGCGTGTTATATTGTATTGGATAGATTTATGTGATTTGCGATACTTTGAAAACTGCTCAGAATGTGGTAATTTCGACTTATTT
Organism: Dromius quadrimaculatus; assembly: GCA_963989225.1. NCBI lineage: Eukaryota > Metazoa > Arthropoda > Insecta > Coleoptera > Carabidae > Dromius > Dromius quadrimaculatus. Next base: position 9,960 of record CAXDIG010000031.1, read on the forward strand.
CAAACTTCATATAACTGCAGATAGCGCTCTGAAAACACGAGATACGATGTTTTTGTCGATGGATTCATACATATTATGAGGTCCTGGATAGGAATATGAACTTTTTGATTGTGAAAATCTGCGCGGAAAAGCGTGATCTCGACTTATTCCAAAGTTTGTAAAACTGCAAATAGCACTCTAAAAACACGAAATATGATGCATCTGATGCTGGATTCTGCCAAATTACGCATTTTTGAAGCAAAATCTTGCTTCTGAACAGATTTACAGAATCAAAAATTTCTCAACGAGACTCAGAAAAAACGCTGATAACTCGCTGGAAACGCAAAATTTTGTGCATTTGAGGACGGATTCATGCGTATTATGTTGCATTGGATAGATTCATGTGATTTGCGATACTCCGAAGCTGCTCAGAATGTGGTAATTTTTACTTATTTCAAACCTCATATAACTGCCGATAGCGCTCTGAAAACACGGGATACGATGTTTTTGTCGATGGATTCATACATATCATGAGATCCTGGATAGGAATAGGAACTTTTTGATTGTGAAAATCTGCGCGGAAAAGCGTGATCTCGACTTATTCCAAAGTTTGTAAAACTGCAAATAGCACTCTAAAAACACGAAATATGATGTATATGGTGCTAGATTCTGCCATATAACGCATTTTTGAAGCAAAATCTTGCTTTTGAGCAGATTTACAGAATCAAAAATTTCTCAACAAGACTCAGAAAAAACGCTGATAATTTGCTGGGAATGCAAAATTTTTTGCATTTGAGGACGGATTAATGCGTATTATGTTGTATTGGATAGATTTATGTGATTTGCGATACTTTGAAACTACTCAGAATGTGGTAATTTTGACTTATTTCAAACTTCATATAACAGCAGATAGGGCTCTGAAAACACGAGATACGATGTTTTTGTTGATGGATCCATACATATCATAAGGTCCCAGGTATAAATATGAACTTTCTGATTGTGAAAATCTGCGCGGAAAAGCATGATTTCGACTTATTCCAAAGTTTGTAAAACTGCGAATAGCACTCTAAAAACACGGAATATGATGTATTTGGTGCTCAATTCTGCCATATAACGCATTTTTTGAGCAAAATCTTGCTTCTGAGCAGATTGACAGAATCAAAAATTTCTCAACGAGACTCAGAGAAAACGCTGATAACTCGCTGAAAACGCAAAATTCTTTGCATTTGAGGATGGATTCATTCTTATTATGTTGTATTGGATAGATTCATGTGATTTGCGATACTTTGAAACTGCTCAGAATGCGGTAATTTTGACTTATTCCAAACTTCATATAACTGCAGATAGCGCTCTGAAAACACGAGATACGATATTTTTGTCGATGGATTCATACATATTATGAGGTCCTGGATAGGAATATGAACTTTTTGATTGTGAAAATCTGCACGGAAAAGCGTGATCTCGACCTATTCCAAAGTTTGTAAAACTGCAAATAGCACTCTAAAAACACGAAATATGATGTATTTGTTGCTTGATTACGCCATATAACGCATTTTTGAAGCAAAATCTTGCTTCTGAGCCGATTTACAGAATCAAAAATTTCTCAACGAGACTCAGAAAAAACGCTGATAACTCGCTGGAAACGCAAAATTTTTTGCATTTGAGGACGAATTCATGCGTATTATGTTGTATTGGATAGATTTATGTGATTTGCGATACTTTGAAACTTCTCAGAATGTGGTAATTTTGACTTATTTCAAACCTCATATTACTGCAGATAGCGCTCTGAAAACACGAGATACGATGTTTTTGTCGATGGATTCATACATATTATGAGGTCCTGGATTGAAATATGAACTTTTTGATTGTGAAAATCTGCGCGGAAAAGCGTGATCTCGACTTATTCCAAAGTTTGTAAAACTGCGAATAGCACTCTAAAAACACGGAATATGATGTATTTGGTGCTAGATTCTGCCATATAACGCATTTTTGAAGCATAATCTTGCTTTTGAGCAGATTTACAGGATCAAGAATTTCTCAACTAGACTCAGAAAAAACGCTGATAACTAGCTGGAAACGCAAAATTTTGTGCATTTGAGGACGGATTCATGCGTATTATGTTGTATTGGATAGATTCATGTGATTTGCGATACTCTGAAACTGCTCGGAATGTGGTAATTTTGACTCATTTCAAACTTCATATAACTGCAGATAGCGCTCTGAAAACACGAAATACGATGTTTTTGTCGATGGATTCATACATATTATGAGGTCCTGGATTGAAATATAAACTTTTTGATTGTGAAAATCCACGCGAAAAAGCGTGATCTCGACTTATTCCAGAGTTTGTAAAACTGCAAATAGCACTCTAAAAACAGGAAAAATGATGTATTCATTATTATACTTATTTTAAACTTCATATAACTGCAGATAGCGCTCTGAAAACACAAGATACGATGTTCTTGTCGATGGATTCATACATATTATGAGGTCCTGGATAGGAATATAAACTTTTTGATTGTGAAAATCTGCGCGAAAAAGCGTGATTTCGACTTATCCAAAGTTTGTAAAACTGCAAATAGCACTCTAAAAACATGAAATATTATGTATTCATTATTATACCCATTTTAAACTTCATATAACTGCAGATAGCGCTCTGAAAACACGAGATACGATGTTTTTGTCGATGGATTCATACATATATTATGAGGTCCTGGATAGGAATATGAACTTTTTGATTGTGAAAATCGGCGCGGAAAAGCGTGATCTCGACTTATCCCAAAGTTTGTTAAACTGCAAATAGCACTCTAAAAACACGGAATATGATGTATTCGGTGCTAAATTCTGCCATATAACGCATTTTTGAAGCAAAATCTTGCTTTTGAGCAGATTTACAGAATCAACAATTTCTCAGCAAGACTCAGAAAAAAACGCTGATAACGCGCTGGAAACGCAAAATTATTTGCATTTGGGGACGGATTCATGCGTATTATGTTGTATTGGATGAATTTATGTGATTTGCGATACTTTGAAACCGCTCAGAATGTGGTATTTCTGACTTATTTCAAACTTCATATTACTGCAGATAGCGCTCTGAAAACAAAAGATACGATGTTTTTGTCGATAGATTCATACATATTATGAGGTCCAGGCTGGGAATATGAACTTTTTGATTGTGAAAGTCTGCGCGGAAAAGCGTGATCTCGACTTATTCCAAAGATCGTAAAACTGCAAATAGCACTCTAAAAACACAAAATATGATGTATTTGGTGCTAAATTCTGCAATATAACGCATTTTTGAAGGGAAATCTTGCTTCTGAGCAGATTTACAGAATCAAAATTTTCTCAACGAGACTCAGAAAAAACGCTGATAACTCGCTGGAAACGCAAAATTTTTTGAATTTGAAGACGGATTCATGCGTATTATGTTGTATTGTATAGATTCATGTGATTTGCGATACTTTGAAACTGCTCAGAATGTGGTAATTTTGACTTATTTCAAACTTCATATAACTGCAGATAGCGCTCTGAAAACACGAGATACGATGTTTTTGTCGATGGATTTATACATATTATAAGGTTTTTGATTGTGAAAATCTGCGCGGAAAAGCGTGATCTCGACTTATTCCAGAGTTTGTAGAACTGCGAATAGCACTCTAAAAACACGGAATATGATGTATTTGGTGCTAGATTCTGCCATATAACGCATTTTTTAAGCAGATTTACAGAATCAAGAATTTCTCAACGAGACTCAGAAAAAACGCTGATAACTCGCTGGAAACGCAGAAATTTTTGCATTTGAGGACGGATTCATGCGTGTTATGTTGTACTGGATAGATTTATGTGATTTGCGATAATTTGAAACTGCTCAGAATGTGGTTATTTTGACTTATTTCAAACTTCATATAACTGCAGATAGCGCTCTGAAAACACGAGATACGATGTTTTTGTTGATGGATTCATACATATTATAAGGTCCTGGATAGGAATAGGAACTTTTTGATTGTGGGAATCTGCGCGAAAAAGCGTGATACTGACTTATTCCAATGTTTGTAAAACTGCAAATAGCACTCTAAAAACACACAATATGATGTATTTGGTGCTAAATTCTGCCATATAACGCATTTTTTGAGCACAATCTCGCTTCTGAGCAGATTTACAGAATCAAAAATTTCTCAACGAGACCCAGGAAAACGCTGATAACTCGCTGAAAACGCCAAATTTTGTGCATTCGAGGACGGATTCATGCGTAATATGTTGTATTGGATAGATTTATGTGATTTGCGATACTTTGAAACTGCTCAGAATGTGGTAATTTTGACTTATTTCAAACTTCATATAACTGCAGATAGCGCTCTGAAAACACAAGATACGATGTTTTTGTTGATGGATTCATACATATCATGAGGTCCTGGATAGAAATATGAACTTTTTGATTGTGAAAATCTGCGCGGGAAAGCGTGATCTTGACTTATTCCAAAGTTTGTAAAACTGCAAATAGCACTCTAAAAACACAAAATATTATGTATATGGTGCTGAATTCTGCCATATAACGCATCATTGAAGGAAAATCTTGCTTCTAAGCAGATTTACAGAATCAAAAATTTCTCAACAAGACTCAGAAAAAACGCTGATAACTCGCTGGAAACGAAAAATTTTCTGCATTTGAGGACGGATTCATTCTAACTATGTTGTATTGGATAGATTCATGTGATTTGCGATACTTTGAAACTGCTCAGAATGTGGTAATTTTGACTTATTTCAAACTTCATATAACTGCAGGTAGTGCTCTGAAAACACGAGATACGATATTTTTGTCGATGGATTCATACATATTATGAGGTCCCGGATAGGAATATGAACTTTTTGATTGTGAAAATATGCGCGAAAAAGCGTGATCTCGACTTATTCCAAAGTTTGTAAAACTGCGAATAGCACTCTAAAAACACGGAATATGATGTATTTGGTGCTAGATTCTGCCATATAACGCATTTTTGAAGCATGATCCTGCTTCTGATCAGATTTACAGAATCAAGAGTTCCTCAACGAGACTCAGAAAAAACGCTGATAACTTGCTGGAAACGCAAAATGTTTTGCATTTGAGGACGGATTCATGTGTGTAATGTTGTATTGGATAGATTTATGTGATTTGCGATACTTTGAAACTGCTCAGAATGTGGTTATTTTGACTTATTTCAAACTTCATATAACTGCAGATAGCGCTCTGAAAACACGAGATACGATGTTTTTGTCGATGAATTCATACATATTATAAGGTCCTGGATAGGAATATGAGCTTTTTGATTGTGAAAATCTGCGCGGAAAAGCGTGATCTCGACTTATTCCAAAGTTTGTAAAACTGCAAATAGCACTCTAAAAACACGAAATATGATGCATTTGGTGCTGGATTCTGCCATATTACGCATTTTTGGAGCAAAATCTTGCTTCTGAACAGATTTACAGAATCAAAAAATCGGTTGTCTGTAAAGTCGGTTTACTGACGATAGTTTAACGTGACAACGTCATGAGAAAATACTGATGGAGTGGTTGCATTTTTAAAAAGAAAATTTCAATTTTATCGGTTTGATAGATATTTTGTATATATATAGAGAAGGAGTTGAATGAAAACCAGGAATTGAATTGATCAAGTTACATTTATTTGTACGCTTAAATACAATTATGTCAATTTTTTTCATTTTTTATTTTGTATCAACATTATTTCTTCCAGCAAGTAAACTGAATAAAAGTTGTTGTTCAATTAGTTACTCAATTATTTTCGCAAATTTAATCGTAACTTGTTGTGAAAAAGTGATAATCTTGAATAATTTATTAGAAGAATAAACTGTGATTAAATTATTGTTCATAAATTCTAAATTTAAAATTTCAAATCTAAGAACATCATTGAAATTTTTGTTGCTCTAGCTTTTGGAAAGCCCGCCTTAATGTGTTTGATATGGTAGAAAATTGTTTCCTTAGACGGCTGTCTGATCCAACCTGTCATTTCAGACACGTTGTTATGATATGTGGAAGATTTGATATTTATGTTCTAATTTTTTGAAATCATAGCTACGCTCGATAATCATTTCGATCCAACAGTGAAGCCATTGATTCTTTACTCATCGTGAAATAGTTCTGGATAAGAGTGTCTAATAGGTCACTATGACATTTCGCACAATTTTAAAGAGATGGCGATACTGGCGTCTCTGCAGTGAAAACAAATTCTGTCAGGGGCACTAAAACAGTGTTCATGTGTAACAATGGTTGTAGGTTAGCTCGCTACGCTCGCGGCTTCCACAAACATCTCTGAATATTACCGCACTTGCGCTACGCGCGCCTGTGGGACTGTACTTGAGAGGAAACCAACTCGAGGGGTAAACCAAACTTCTCCATGTTGGACCGAAATAATGAAACTTTCACATGTCATGTTTGAGGACTACTGCTTAGCTACCACTTACTCTGTAGACATGAATTTCAAGCGCAAGCGCATTATCATTGTGACCTATCATTCACTTTATCCTTGTTCTGTTAACTTATTGTTATAGCTTCGTCAATTATAGCATAACCTACAATCGCTGCACTAGCGAACCGATACTATTCATTATATTGATAGAAGCACGAATATTTGACAATATATCACTGAACATATATCTAATATCGAATGAATCATCACCTTTATCGCCGCAATTATCATTGCTATAAACAATTGACACCACATTCACTATTCACTGCACTTAATACTTGACGAAAACATGTAAATGTATTATTGTATAGCAGCTGTCCACGCGGACGCATCGCTCACTCAAGTAGGAGAGAGACAGATGTCGAACACTGCCCAACGCGTAGGACGATTGTACCTCTTTGTCGCACGTTCCGCGCTCTCGCTTGCACTTCAAGCCTTAAATAGAATGCCTCAGAGCAAGGTAACGTCGCATGAGTCATGTTTTTTCGTGCGTGCAGCTGGCTCCATTGAATTATAAGACGTTGTCACGTCAAAAACAAATATATCCCAATGGAATGAATCTTTTCATTACTTCGCTGCACCTGAAATCGTGTTTCACGTCCGTCCCATATAAAATATTCAACACAACTGTCGTCTCTTAACATATTACAGTAGTACATCATAATCTTATCAATTACTTATTCAATTTATTCTTATTGATAAATAATCATTGGCATTTGTGATGACGTAATGGAACGCCTCAGAGCGAGCAAGGTAACGCCGTATGAGTCATGTTTTTTCGTGCGTGCAGCCAGCTCTATCAAATTATAAGACGTTATCACGTCAAAAATGTCTCAACGAGACTCAGAAAAAACGCTGATAACTCGCTGGAAACGCAAAATACTGTGCATTTGAGGACGGAATCATGCGTATTATGTTGCATTGGATAGATTTATGTGATTTGCGATACTTTGAAACTGCTTAGAATGTGGTGATTTTGACTTATTTCAAACTTCATATAACTGCAGATAGCGCTCTGAAAACATGAGATACGATGTTTTTGTCGATGGATTCATACATATTATGAGGTCCTGGATAGGAATATGAACTTTTTGATTGTGAAAATCTGCGCGAAGAAGCGTGATCCCGACTTATTCCAATGTTTGTAAAACTGCAAATAGCACTCTAAAAACACGAAATATGATGTATTTGGTGAAAGATTCTGCCATATAAGACATTTTTGAAGCAGAATCTTGCTTCTGAGCAGATTGACAGAATAAAAAATTTCTCAACGAGACTCAGAGAAAACGCTGATGACTTGCTGGAAACGCAAAATTTTTTGCATTTGAGGACGGATTCATGCGTGTTATGTTGTATTGGATAGATTTATGTGATATGCGATATTCTGAAACTGCTCAGAATGTGGTAATTTTGACTTATTTCAAACTTCATATGACTGCAGATAGCGCTCTGGAAACACGAGATACGATGTTTTTGTTGATGGATTCATACATATTATGAGGTTCTGGATAGGAATATGAACTTTTTGATTATGAAAATCTGCGCGGAAAAGCGTGATCTCGACTTATTCCAAAGTTTGTAAAACTGCAAATAGCACTCTAAAAACACGGAATATGATATATTTGTCGCAAGATTCTGCCATATAACGCATTTTTGAAGCAAAATCTTACTTCTGAGCAGATTTACAGAATCAAAAATTTCTCAACGAGACAGAAAAAACGCTGATAACTCGCTGGAAACGCAAAGTTTTGTGCATTTGAGGACGGATTCATACGTATTATGTTGTATTGGATAGATTTATGTGATTTGCGATACTTTGAAACTGCTCAGAATGTGGAAATTTTGACTCAGAATGTGGTAATTTTGACTCATTTCAAACTTCATATAACTGCAGATAGCGCTCTAAAAACAAGAGATACGAGGTTTTTGTCAATGGATTCATACATATCATGAGGTCCTGGATGAGAATATGAACTGTTTGATTGTGAGAGTCCGCGCGGAAAAGCGTGATCTCGACTTATTCCAAAGTCTGTAAAACTGCAAATAGCACTCTAAAGACACAAAATATGATGTATTTGGTGCTGAATTCTGCCATATTACGCATATTTGAAGCGAAATCTTGCTCCTGAGCAAATTTGCAAAATCAAAAATTTCTCAACGAGTTTCAGAAGAAACGCTGATAACTCGCTGGAAACGCAAAATTTTGTGCATCTCAAGACGGATTCATACGTATTATGTTGTATTGGATAAATTTATGTGATTTGCGATACTTTGAAACTGTTCAGGATGTGGTAATTTTGACTTATTTCAAACTTCATATAACTACAGATAGCGCTCTGAAAACACGAGATACGATGTTTTTGTCGATGGATTCATACATACCATGAGGTCCTGGATAGGAATAGGAACTTTTTGATTGTGAAAATCTGCGCGGAAGAGCGTGATCTCGACTCATTCCAAAGTTTGTTAAACTGCAAATAGCACTCTAAAAACACGAAATATGATGTATTTGGTGCTAGATTCTGCCATATAACGCATTTTTGAAGCAAAATCTTGTTTCTGAGCAGATTTACAGAATCAAAAATTTCTCAACGAGACTCAGAAAAAACGCTGGAAACTCGCTGGGAATGCAAAATTTCTTGCATTTGAGGATGGATTTATGCGTAGGTATTATGTTGTATCGGATAGTTTTATGTGATTTGCGATACTTTGAAACTTTTCAGAATGTGGTAATTTTGACTTATTTCAAACTTCATATAACTGCAGATAGCGCTCTGAAAACACAAGATACGATGTTCTTGTTGATGGATTCATACATATTATAAGGTCCTGGATAGGAATATGAACTTTTTGATTGTAAAAATCTGCGCGGAAAAGCGTGATCTCGACTTATTCCAAAGTTTGTAAAACTGCGAATAGCACTCTAAAAACACGGAATATGATGTATTTGGTGCTAGATTCTGCCATATAACGCATTTTTGAAGCATAATCTTGCTTCTGATCAGATTTACAGAATCAAGAATTTCTCAACGAGACTCAGAAAAAACGCTAATAACTCGCTGGAAACGCAGAATTTTTTGCATTTGGGTACGGATTCATGCGTGTTATGTTGTATTGGATAGATTTATGTGATTTGCGATACTTTGAAACTGTTTAGAATGTGGTTATTTTGACTTATTTCAAACTCCATATAACTGCAGATAGCGCTCTGAAAACACGAGATACGATGTTTTTGTCGATGGATTCATACATATTATGAGGTCCTGGATAGGAATATGAACTTTTTGATTGTGAAAATCTGCGCGGAAAAGCGTGATCTTGACCTATTCCAAAGTTTGTAAAACTGCAAATAGCACTCTAAAAACACGAAATATGATGTATTTGGTGTTAAATTCTTCGATATAACGCATTTTAGAAGCAAAATCTTGCTTCTGAGCAGATTTACAGAATCAAAAATTTCTCAACAAGACTCAGAAAAAACGCTGATAACTTGCTGGAAACGCAAAATTTTGTGCATTTGAGGACAGATTCATGCGTATTATGTTGTATTGGATAGATTTATGTAATTTGCGATACTTTGAAACTGCTCAGAATGTGGTGATTTTGACTTATTTCAAACTTCATATAACTGCAGATAGCGCTCTGTAAACACGAGATACCATGTTTTTTTCGATGGATTCTTACATATTATGAGGTCCTGGATAGAAATATGAACTTTTCGATTGTGACAATCTGCGCGAAAAAGCGTGATCCCGACTTATTCCAATGTTTGTAAAACTGCAAATAGCACTCTAAAAACATGAAATATGATGTATTTGGTGCAAGATTCTGCCATATAACGCATTTTTGAAGCAAAATCTTCCTTCTGAGCAGATTTACAGAATCAAAAATTTCTCAACGAGATGCAAAAAAAACGCTGATAACTTGCTGAAAACGCAAAATTTTGTGCATTTGAGGACGGATTCATGCGTATTATGTTGTATTGGATAGATTTATGTGATTTGCGATACTTTGAAACTGCTTAGGATGTGGTAATTTTGACTTATTTCAAACTTCATATAACAGCAGATAGCGCTCTAAAAACACGAGATACGATGTATTTGTTGATGGATCTATACATATTATAAGGTCCTGGATAGGAATATGAACTTTCTGATTGTGAAAATCTGCGCGGAAGAGCGTGATCTCGACTTATTCCAAAGTTTGTAAAACTGCGAATAGCACTCTAAAAACACGGAATATGATGTATTTGGTGCTAGATTCTGCCATATAACGCATTTTTGAAGCATAATCTTGCTTCTAAGCAGATTCACAGAATCAAGAATTTCTCAACGAGACTCAGAAAAAACGCTGATAACTCGCTGGGAATGCAAATTTTTTTGCATTTGAGGACGGAATCATGCGTATTATGTTGTATTGGATAGATTCATGTGATTTGCGATACTCCGAAACTGCTCAGAATGTGGTAATTTTGACTTATTTCAAACCTCATATAACTGCAGATAGCGCTCTGAAAACACGAGGTACGATGTTTTTGTCGATGGATTCATACATATCATGAGATCCTGGATAGGAATAGGAACTTTTTGATTGTGAAAATCTGCGCGGAAAAGCGTGATCTCGACTTATTCCAAAGTTTGTAAAACTGCAAATAGCACTCTAAAAACACGAAATATGATGTATTTGGTGCTAGATTCTGCCATATAACGCATTTTTGAAGCAAAATCTTGCTTCTGAGCAGATTTACAGAATCAAAAATTTCTCAACGAGACTCAGAAAAAACGCTGATAACTCGCTGGGAATGCAAAATTTTTGGCATTTGAGGACGGATTCATACGTTTTATGATGTATTGGATAGATTTATGTGATTTGCGATACTTTGAAACTGCTCAGATGTGGTAATTTTGACTTATTTCAAACTTCATATAACTGCAGATAGCGCTCTGTAAACACGAGATACGATGTATTTTCCGATGGATTCATACATATTATGAGGTCCTGGATAGGAATATGAACTTTTTGATTGTGAAAATCTGCGCGGAAAAGCGTGATTTCGACTTATTCCAAAGTTTGTAAAACTGCAAATAGCACTCTAAAAACACGAAATATGATGCATTTGGTGCTGGATTCTGCCATATTACGCAATTTTTGAAGCAAAATCTTGCTTCTGGACAGATTTACATAATCAAAAGTTTCTCAACAAGACTCAGAAAAAACGCTGATAACTTGCTGGAAACGCAAAATTTTGTGCATTTGAGGACGGGTTCATGCGTATTATGTTGCATTGGATAGATTTATGTGATTTGCGATACTTTGAAACTGCTTAGAATGTGGTGATTTTGACTTATTTCAAACTTCATAAAACTGCAGATAGCGCTCTGAAAACATGAGATACGATGTTTTTGTCGACGGATTCATACATATTATGAGGTCCTGGATAGGAATATGAACTTTTCGATTGTGAGAATCTGCGCGAAAAAGCGTGATCCCGACTTATTCCAATGTTTGTAAAACTGCAAATAGCACTCTAAAAACACGAAATATGTTGTATTTGGTGCAAGATTCTGCCATATAACGCATTTTTGAAGCAAAATCTTGCTTCTGAGCAGATTTACAGAATCAAAAATTTCTCAACGAGACAGAAAAAACGCTGATAACTCGCTGGAAACGCAAAGTTTTGTGCATTTGAAGACGGATACATACGTATTATGTTGTATTGGATAGACTTATGTGATTTGCGATACTTTGAAACTGCTCAGAATGTGGTAATTTTGACTCAGAATGTGGTAATTTTGACTTATTTCAAACTTCATATAACTGCAGATAGCGCTCTGAAAACAAGAGATACGATGTTTTTGTCAATGGATTCATACATATCATGAGGTCCTGGATGGGAATATAAACTGTTTAATCGTAAGAGTCCGCGCGGAAAAGCGTGATCTCGACTTATTCCAGAGTTTGTAGAACTGCAAATAGCACTCTAAAAACACAAAATATGATGTTTTTGGTGCTAAATTCTGCCATATTACGCATTTTTAAAGCGATATCTTGCTCCTGAGCAAATTTGCAAAATCAAATATTTCTCAACGAGACTCAGAAAAAACGCTGATAACTCGCTGGAAACGCAAAATTTTGTGCATCTCAAGACGGATTCATACGTATTATGTTGTATTGGATAGATTTATGTGATTTGCGATACTTTGAAACTGTTCAGGATGTGGTAATTTTGACTTATTCCAAACTTCATATAACTGCAGATAGCGCTCTGAAAACACGAGATACGATGTTTTTATCGATGGATTCATACATATCATGAGGTCCTGGATAGGAATATGAACTTTTTGATTGTGAGAATCTGCGCGGAAAAGCGTGATCTCGACTTATTCTAAAGTTTGTAAAACTGCAAATAGCACTCTAAAAACACGAAATATGATGTATTTGGTGCTAGATTCTGCCAAATAACGCATTTTTGAAGCAAAATCTTGCTTCTGAGCAGATTTACAGAATCAAAAATTTCTCAACGAGATTCAGAATAAACGCTGATAACTCGCTGGGAATGCAAAATTTCTTGCATTTGAGGACGAATTCATGCGTATTATGTTGTATTGGATAGTTCTATGTGATTTGCGATACTTTGAAACTTTTCAGAATGTGGTAATTTTGACTTATTTCAAACTTCATATAACTGCAGATAGCGCTCTGAAAACACGAGATACGATGTTTTTGTTGATGGATTCATACATATCATGAGGTCCTGGATAGAAATATGAACTTTTTGATTGTGAAAATCTGCGCGGGAAAGCGTGATCTTGACTTATTCCAAAGTTTGTAAAACTGCAAATAGCACTCTAAAAACACAAAATATGATGTATTTGGTGCTAAATTCTGCCATATAACGCATTTTTGAAGGGAAATCTTGCTTCTGAGCAGATTAACATAATCAAAATTTTCTCAACGAGACTCAAAAAAAACGCTGATAACTCGCTGGAAACGCAGAATTTTTTGAATTTGAAGACGGATTCATGCGTATTATGTTGTATTGGATAGATTCATGTAATTTGCGATACTTTGAAACTGCTCAGAATGTGGTAATTTTGACTTATTTCAAACTTCATATAACTGCAGATAGCGCTCTGAAAACACGAGATACGATGTTTTTGTCGATGGATTCATACATATTATGAGGTCCTGGAAAGGAATATGAACTTTTTGATAGTAAAAATCTGCGCGGAAAAGCGTGATCTCGACCTATTCCAAAGTTTGTAAAACCGCAAATAGCACTCTAAAAACACGAAATATGATGTATTTGTCGCTAGATTCTGCCATATAACGCATTTTTGAAGCAAAATCTTGCTTCTGAGCAGATTTACAGAATCAAAAATTTCTCAACGAGACTCAGACAAAACGCTGATAACTCGCTGGAAACGCAAAATTTTTTGCATTTGAGGACGGATTCATGCCTGTTATGTTATATTGAGTAGATTTATGTTATTTGCGATACTTTGAAACTGCTCAGAATGTGGTATTTCTGACTTATTTCAAACTTCATATAACTGCAGATAGCACTCTGAAAACAAAAGATACGATGTTTTTGTCGATAGAATCATACATATTATGAGGTCCTGGAAGGGAATATGAACTTTTTGATTGTGAAAGTCTGCGCGGAGAGGCGTGATCTCGACTTATTCCAAAGATCGTAAAACTGCAAATAGCACTCTGAAAACACAAAATATGATGTATTTGGTGCTAAATTCTGCCATATAACGCATTTTTGAAGATAAACCTTGCTTCTGAGCAGATTTACAGAATCAAAATTTTCTCAACGAGACTCAGAAAAAACTCTCATAACTCGCTGGAAACGCAAAATTTTTTGCATTTGAGGACGGATTCATGCGTATTATGTTGTATTGGATAGATTCATGTGATTTGCGATACTTTGAAACTGCTTAGAATGTGGTAATTTTGACTCATTTCAAACTTCATATAACTGCAGATAGCGCTCTGAAAACACGAGATGCGATGTTTTTGTCGATGGATTCATACATATTATGAGGTCCTGGATAGGAATATGAACTTTTTGATTGTAAAAATATGATGTATTTGGTGCTAAATTCTGCCATATAACGCATTCTTTTAGCAAAATCTTGCTTCTGAGCAGATTTACAGAATCAAAAATTTCTCCACGAGACTCAGGAAAAACGCTGATAACTCGCTGAAAACGCCAAATTTTGTGCATTTGAGGACGGATTCATGCGTATTATGTTGTATTGGATAGATTTATGTGATTTGCGATACTTTGAAACTGCTCAGAATGTGGTAATTCTGACTTATTTCAAACTTCATATAACTGCAGATAGCGCTCTGAAAACACGAGATACGATGTTTTTGTTGATGGATTCATACAAATTATGAGGTCCTGGATAGGAATATGAACTTTTCGATTGTGAAAATCTGCGCGAAAAAGCGTGATCTCGACTTATTCCAATGTTTGTAAAACTGCAAATAGCACTCTAAAAACACGAAATATGATGTATTTGGTGCAAGATTCTGCCATATGACGCATTTTTTGAGCAAAATCTTGCTTCTGAGCAGATTTACAGAATCCAAAATTTCTCAACGAGACGCAAAAAAAACGCTGATAACTCGGTGAAATCGCAAAATTTTGTGCATTTGAGGACGGATTCATGCGTATTAGGTTGTATTGGATAGATTTATGTGATTTGCGATACTTTGAAACTGCTCAGAATGTGGTAATTTTGACTTATTTCAAACTTTATATAACTGCAGATGGATTCATACATATTATGAGGTCCTGGATAGGAATATGAACATTTTGATTGTGAAGATCTGCGCGGAAAAGCGTGATCTCGACTTATTCCAAAGTTTGTAAAACTGCAAATATCACTCTAAAAACACGAAATATGATGTATTTGATGCTAAATTCTGCCATATAACGCATTTTTTAAGCAAAATCTTGCTTCTGGGCAGATTTACAGAATCAAAAATTTCTGAACTAAACTCAGGAAAAACGCTGAAAACTCGCTGGAAACGCAAATTTTTTTGCATTTGAGAACGGATTCATGCGTATTATGTTGTATTGGATAGATTTATGTGATTTGCGATACTCCGAAACTGCTCAGAATGTGGTAATTTTGACTTATTTCAAACCTCATATAACTGCAAATAGCGCTCTGAAAACACGAGATACGATGTTTTTGTCGAAGGATTCATACATATCATGAGGTCCTGGATAGGAATAGATACTTTTTGATTGTGAAAATCTGCGCGGAAAAGCGTGATCTCGACTTATTCCAAAGTTTGTAAAACTGCAAATAGCACTCTAAAAACACGGAATATGATGTATTTTTTGCTAGATTCTGCCATATAACGCATTTTTGAAGCAAAATCTTGCTTCTGAGCAGATTTACAGAATCAAGAATTTCTCAACGAGACTCAGAAAAAACGCTGATAACTCGCTGGAAACGCAAAATTTTCTGCATTTGAGGACGGATTCATGCGTATTATGTTGTATTGGATAGATTTATGTGATTTGCGGTACTTTGAAACTGCTCAGAATGTGGTTATTTTGACTTATTTCAAACTTCATATAACTGCAGATAGCGCTCTGAAAACACGAGATACGATGTTTTTGTTGATGGATTCATACATATTATGAGGTCCTGGATAGGAATATGAACTTTTTGATTGTGAAAATCTGCGCGGGAAAGCGTGATCTCGACCTATTCCAAAGTTTGTGAAACCGCAAATAGCACTCTAAAAACACGAAATATGATGCATTTGGTGCTGGATTCTGCCATATTACGCATTTTTGAAGCAAAATCTCACTTCTGAACAGATTTACAGGATCAAAAATTTCTCAACAAGACTCAGAAAAAACGCTGATAACTCGCTGGAAACGCAAAATTTTGTGCATTTGAGGACAGATTCATGCGTATTATGTTGTATTGGATAGATTTATGTGATTTGCGATACTTTGAAACTTCTCAGAGTGTGGTAATTTTGACTTATTTCAAACTTCATATAACTGCAGATAGCGCTCTGTAAACACGAGATACGATGTTTTTGTTGATGGATTCATACATATTATAAGGTCCTGGATAGGAATATGAACTTTTTGATTGTGAAAATCTGCGCGGAAAAGCGTGATCTCGACTTATTCCAAAATTTGTAGAACTGCGAATAGCACTCTAAAAACACGGAATATGATGTATTTGGTGCTAGATTCTGCCATATAACGCATTTTTGAAGCATAATCTTGCTTCTGAGCAGATTTGCAGAATCAAGAATTTCTCAACGAGACTCAGAAAAAACGCTGATAACTCGCTGGAAACGCAAAATTTTTTGCATTTAAGGACGGATCCATGCGTGTTATATTGTATTGGATAGATTTATGTGATTTGCGATACTTTGAAACTGCTCAGAATGTGGTAATTTCGACTTATTTCAAACTTCATATAACTGCAGATAGCGCTCTGAAAACACGAGATACGATGTTTTTGTCGATGGATTCATACATATTATGAGGTCCTGGATAGGAATATGAACTTTTTGATTGTGAAAATCTGCGCGGAAAAGCGTGATCTCGACTTATTCCAAAGTTTGTAAAACTGCAAATAGCACTCTAAAAACACGAAATATGATGCATTTGATGCTGGATTCTGCCATATTACGCATTTTTGAAGCAAAATCTTGCTTCTGAACAGATTTACAGAATCAAAAATTTCTCAACAAGACTCAGAAAAAAACGCTGATAACTCGCTGGAAACGCAAAATTTTGTGCATTTGAGGACAGATTCATGCGTATTATGTTGTATTGGATAGATTTATGTAATTTGCGATACTTTGAAACTGCTCAGAATGTGGTGATTTTGACTTATTTCAAACTTCATATAACTGCAGATAGCGCTCTGAGAACACGTGATACGATGTTTTTGTCGATGGATTCATACATATTATTAGGTCCTGGATAGGAATATGAACTTTTTGATTGTGAAAATCTGCGCGGAAAAGCGTGATCTCGACTTATTCCAAAGTTTGTAAAACTGCAAATAGCACTCTAAAAACACGGAATATGATGTATTTGATGCTTAATTCTGCCATGTAACGCATTTTTTAAGCAAAATCTTGCTTCTAGGCAGATTTACGGTATCAAAAATTTCTCAACGAGACTCAGGAAAAACGCTGATAACTCGCTGGAAACGCGAAATTTTTTGCATTTGAGGACGGATTCATGCGTATTATGTTGTATTGGATAGATTCATGTGATTTGCGATACTCCGAAACTGCTCAGAATGCGGTAATTTTGACTTATTTAAAACCTCATATAACTGCAGATAGCGCTCTGAAAACACGAGATACGATGTTTTTGTCGATGGATTCATACATATCATGAGGTCCTGGATAGGAATAGGAACTTTTTGATTGTGAAACTCTGCGCGGAAAAGTGTGATCTTGACTTATTCCAAAGTTTGTAAAACGGCAAATAGCACTCTAAAAACACGAAATATGATGTATTTGGTGCTAGATTCTGCCATATAACGCATTTTTGAAGCAAATTCTTGCTTCTGAGCAGATTTATATATATATATAGTCGATTCCTCTTCTACCTTCCTGAGGTGTCGAGGTTAAATTCCTTTCAAATTTCTTCAGTGAATTTTTTCCATCTCTTCCTGTCTCTTGCTGTTTCATGTGCTATTCTTGTCGTCGTATTTCTTCCTTTCAATATCTTGTGTATTGCATCGTCCCATTTCTTTTGTGGCCTTCCTCTGCTCTTTTTTCCTATTGTGTTTGATTTCCATATTTTTTTGGCCTGTCTGTTCTCTGGTAGTCTTATTAGATGTCCCAACCACTGAAGTTGCTTACTCTTTACATATTGTTGTGCCGATCTTATATCAAGATTTCTTCTTATATCTTCATTTCTCTTCTTATCCAGTCTTGTTACACCTTCTATACTTCTCAAACATTTCATTTCCATCATTTGTATCTTGCTGTTTTGGCTTTGATTCAGGATCCATGATTCGCTTCCATAAATTAAAATTGGCAGGAGTATTGTCTTATAAGTCGTTAGTTTTGTTCTTTTGCTTATATTTTTATGTTTAAACACTGCTACTCTAAGCATATGATAGACTTTCGATGTTGCTAGTACTCTGCTGTTAATTTCTTCTGTATACCTTCCATTGCTTTCTATTATGCTACCCAGATATTTGTATCTTTTAACTTGTTCTATTTTTGTGTCACCCAATTTAATTTCCAATTCTTTTTCTTCCTTCGATATTGTCATTACTTTCGTCTTGTTGATATTTATTTTCATATTTGCTTTAGATAATTCTTCATTCCAGATGTTCAAGTTTTCTTGGAGTTGTCCTTCTTTGCTGCCAAAAATTGCCATGTCATCTGCAAACAAACATTCTGTTACGGTAACATTCTTGAGATTCAGGTATCCCACACTAGTCTTTTTCGTTCTTAAGTTTGCTTGCTTGGTAATTCCGTCCATATATATTATGAATAGAAGAGGACTCAGGTTACCTCCTTGTTTCACACCTTGCGTTGTTATAAATTCCTTTGATATGCAGTTTCCCGTTCTTATATAATTTCTGCTTATCGTATAAATACTTTTGATTGCTTGTAATAACTTATTTCCTGCATTTCTTCTTTTCAATATGTCCCAAAGCAATTCTCTGTTCACTTTGTCGAACGCTTTCTCCAAGTCAATAAAGCATATATCAAGTTCTTTATTGAATTCAAGAGTTCTCTCAATTAACTGTCTAATGCTAAAAATGTGATCTTGTGTGCAGTAGCCCTTTCTGAATCCACTTTGCGATCCAGTAATATTTTTTTCTAGTTTGGTTCGTAGTTTGTTTTCCAATATAGCCTCGTATACTTTGGCCGTTGTACAGAGCAAGGAAATTCCTCGATAATTTTCACATGTTCTATTATCGCCTTTTTTATAGAGTGGCAAGATTATAGTTTTTTCCCAATCTTTCGGCATAGGTTGTCCATTCCATATTTTCTCAATTAGAGTGTGCAGCATTTCTGCGCCTGAAGGTCCTAAGAATTTAATTTGTTCTGGTTTGATATTATCGTAACCTGCCGCTTTACCAATTTTTATCTTCTTCATTGCTTCTGTTATATCTTGTAATGTTATCTCTTCTTCATCTTCCATGCATCCATCTTCATTTGAGTGTGTTATATTTACTGTGCTATTTTGAACCTCTAATAATTCCTCAAAGTATTCTTTCCATCTCTCCATGATGTCCTCGTCTTTTGTCAGTATTAATCCATTTTTGTCTTTGATTTGTTTCAGTGGTATTTCTTTTTGCTTTCTCAGGTTTTTAGTTACTTTATAAAATAATTTTTTATTTTCTTTGTAATTGCTTTCTATTTGTTTACCAAATTCTTCCTACTCCTGTTTCTTTGCGTTTTGCACAATTTCTTTAACCTTTTTTCTCTGTTCTTTATATTTATCGTAATTCTGTTGGTTTGAATTGTTCAAGTAGTCTTTCCACCTTTGTTTCTTCGTTTCAATTTCTTCTTTTATATTTTCATTCCACCAGTGTGTGGTTTTCCTGGCTGCCCTCGTTGTATTCTTTTTTCCGCATGTCTCTCCTGCTGCTTCATTAAGTATTTTCTTAAAGCTGCTCCACAGGTCCTCTGTTCCAAGTTCTTTGTAATTTTCCAGCTCCAAAATTTTCTCTTCAATCTTTTGTTGATATTCCTCTCTGTATTTTTCTTCTTTAAGTCTATATATTTTTATTGTTTCTTCTCCTTTTCTAGTCTTTTCTTGTTCTTTGCATTCCTCATTTTTTCTCTTGACCTTTATTTCCATTTCCAGTAAGTAATGGTCGCTTCCTATCTCGTAGCTTCTTTTTACTCTAATATCTTTGATTCTATGTTTATAGTTTTTATTAATTAGAATGTAATCAATTATAGATTTTTCACTCCTGCTTTTGACTTCCCTCGTATATTTATGTATGTTCTTGTAGGAGAAAAATGTGTTGGTTATCAGTAAATCATTAACTATACAGAAATCTATTAATCTATTTCCATTGTTATTTCTCGTTGGTTCTCCATTCTTGCCCATTATGCTCTCAATGCCTTCATTATTATTTCCCACCCGTGCATTGAAGTCCCCCATAAGTAAAAGTGGTTCCGATTCCTTCTCTAAAATTTGTTGTGTTTCTTCCCAAAAAATTTCTTTAATATCAGACTTTTCATCCTCATTTGGCGCGTATATAACTATTATTGTTGTTTTAATATTTTCAATTTCTATTTTCACTGACAATACGCGTTTTGAATGATATTTCCAATCAATTACCTTGTTTACATAATTTTTGTGTATTAAACACCCCACTCCTTCTCTTGCATTTTCCTGTGATTCTACTCCACTATATATTAGCATGTGTTCTTTGATCATTTGTGTACCTTTTCCTTTCTTCTTTGTTTCGGTTATTCCTAGCACGCTAATGTTACTTTTTTCAAATTCACTTATGAGTTCCATTTCTTTTCCCTTGATACTTCGAATATTCCATACTCCTATTTTTAATACATTTTTTTCAGTCTCAATATTGTTCTGGTATTTTTCTATCCTATTCTGTTCCATTTTCATTGCCATTTCCGACTTAAGTTCACCCACCGTTTTTTGATTTATTAGTTTTTTGAAATATTACTCTTTCTTATTTGTCTAGCGGGCGGGATATATTCTTCTAAAATTTCTTTTCCTTCATTCCAACCGTATGTTTTATCATTAATAAATAATTTCAAATGTCCAATTTTCACTCTATTCCCTTTTTGTTTTTCTTCTTTCGATCTCTTTCTGATTTCCGCTTGTATTCTTCTTTCTTCGTATGTAAGGTCGTTTTCGATGTAAATACGCTTATTCCCAAGTTTACTTTTATTTTTCATTAATTCAATCTTTTCTTTCCATTCACTTAATTCAGCAACAAGTAGTACATGATCATTTCTTGTGCTTATCTCACGTACTCGAATAATTTCTGGTTCCAAGTCAAGCTCTTTCTGCAAGAATTTTTTAACTAGATTTTTGACATCTTTTTCGGTGGGCTCCACTTTTAATCCTTTTATTACTATATTGTTCTTCCTATCTCTTCTATTTTTATCCTCCAGCTTAATTTCTAGACTTTCAATCTTCTTGTATATATGTTGCTTTTCTTCCTCCCATTTCTTCTCCTTCTCCTGCATTCCCTTCTGCATCTTTTGAATTAGAGAATTATTTTGGTCTATATGTGACATTAATTCTTCCTTGTTGGTATGCATTTGATCTTTAATATCCTTGGTGAATTTTTCTATTAGCACTTTTATATCCTCCATTTCTGTATTGTTAGTTTCTTCAGCAGATAGCGCTCTGAAAACACAAGATACGATGTTTTTGTCGATGGATTCATACATATTATGAGGTCCTGGATTGAAATATGAACTTTTTGATTGTGAAAATCTACGCAAAAAAGCGTGATCTCGACTTATTCCAGAGTTTGTAAGACTGCAAATAGCACTCTAAAAACAGGAAATATTATGTATTTGGTGCTAGATTCTGCCATATAACGCATTTTTGAAGCAAAGTCTTGCTTCTGAGCAGATTTACAGAATCAAAAATTTCTCAACGAGACTCAGATAAAAACGCTGATAACTTGCTGGAAACGCAAAATTCTTTGCATTTGAGGATGGATTCATGCGTGTTATGTTATATTGGATAGATTCATGTGATTTGCGATACTTTGAAACTGCTCAGAATGTGGTAATTTTGACTTATTTCAAACTTCATATAACTGCAGATAGCGCTCTGAAAACACGAGATACGATGTTTTTGTTGATGGATTCATACATATCATGAGGTCCTGGATAGAAATATAAGCTTTTTGATTGTGAAAATCTGCGCGGGAAAGCGTGATCTTGACTTATTCCAAAGTTTGTAAAACTGCAAATAGCACTCTAAAAACACAAAATATGATGTATTTGGTGCTTAATTCTGCCATTTAACGCATTTTTAAAGGGAAATCCTGCTTCTAAGCAGATTTACAGAATCAAAAATTTCTCAACGAGACTCAGAATAAACGCTGATAACTCGCTGGAAACGCAAATTTTTTTGCATTTGAGGACGGATTCATGCGTATTATGTTGTATTGGATAGATTTATGTGATTTGCGATACTTTGAAACTTCTCAGAATGTGGTAATTTTGACTTATTTCAAACCTCATATTACTGCAGATAGCGCTCTGAAAACACGAGATACGATGTTTTTGTCGATGGATTCATACATATTATGGGGTCCTGGATTGAAATATGAACTTTTTGATTGTGAAAATCTGCGCGGAAAAGCGTGATCTCGACTTATTCCAAAGTTTGTAAAACTGCGAATAGCACTCTAAAAACACGGAATATGATGTATTTGGTGCTAGATTCTGCCATATAACGCATTTTTGAAGCATAATCTTGCTTTTGAGCAGATTAACTGAATCAAGAATTTCTCATCTAGACTCAGAAAAAACGCTGATAACTCGCTGGAAACGCAAAATTTTGTGCATTTGAGGACGGATTCATGCGTATTATGTTGTATTGGATAGATTCATGTGATTTGCGATACTCTGAAACTGCTCGGAATGTGGTAATTTTGAATTATTTCAAACTTCATATAACTGCAGATAGCGCTCTGAAAACACGAGATACGATGTTTTTGTCGAAGGATTCATACATATTATGAGGTCCTGGATTGAAATATAAACTTTTTGATTGTGAAAATCTACGCGAAAAAGCGTGATACTGACTCATTCCAATGTTTGTAAAACTGCAAATAGCACTCTGAAAACACACAATATGATGTATTCGGTGCTAAATTCTGCCATATAACGCATTTTTTAAGCACAATCCTGCTTCTGAGCAGATTTACAGAATCAAAAATTTCTCAACGAGACTCAGGAAAAACTCTGATAACTCGCTGAAAACGCCAAATTTTGTGCATTCGAGGACGGATTCATGCGTATTATGTTGTATTGGATAGATTTATGTGATTTGCGATACTTTGAAACTGCTCAGAATGTGGTAATTTTGACTTATTCCAAACTTCATATAACTGCAGATAGCGCTCTGAAAACACGAGATACGATGTTTTTGTTGATGGATTCATACATATCATGAGGTCCTGAATAGAAATATGAACTTTTTGATTGTGAAAATCTGCGCGGAAAAGCGTGATCTCGAGTTATTCCAAAGTTTGTAAAACTGAAAATAGCACTCTAAAAACACAAAATATTATGTATTTGGTGCTGAATTCTGCCATATAACGCATTATTGAAGGGAAATCTTGCTTCTGAGCAGATTTACAGAATCAAAAATTTCTCAACAAGACTCAGAAAGAACGCTGATAACTCGCTGGAAACGCAAAATTTTCTGCATTTGAGGACGGATTCATTCTAACTATGTTGTATTGGATAGATTCATGTGATTTGCGATACTTTGAAACTGCTCAGAATGTGGTAATTTTGACTTATTTCAAACTTCATATAACTGCAGGTAGTGCTCTGAAAACACGAGATACGATATTTTTGTCGATGGATTCATACATATTATGAGGTCCCGGATAGGAATATGAACTTTTTGATTGTGAAAATATGCGCGAAAAAGCGTGATCTCGACCTTTTCCAAAGTTTGTAAAACTGCAAATAGCACTCTAAAGACACGAAATATGATGTATTTGTCGCTAGATTCTGCCATATAACGCATTTTTGAAGCAAAATCTTGCTTCTGAGCAGATTTACAGAATCAAAAATTTCTCAACGAGACTCAGAAAAAACGCTGATAACTCGCTGGAAACGCAAAATTTTGTGCATTTGAGGACGGATTCATGCGTATTATGTTGTATTGGATAGATTTATGTGATTTGCGATACTTTGAAACATCTCAGAATGTGGTAATTTTTATTTATTTCAAACTTCATATTACTGCAGATAGCGCTCTGAAAACACGAGATACGATGTTTTTGTCGATGAATTCATACATATTATGAGGTCCTGGATTGAAATATGAACTTTTTGATTGTGAAAATCTACGCGAAAAAGCGTGATCTCGACTTATTTCAGAGTTTGTAAGACTGCAAATAGCACCCTAAAAACAGGAAATATGATGTATTTGGTGCTAGATTCTGCCATATAACGCATTTTTGAAGCAAAGTCTTGCTTCTGAGCAGATTTACAGAATCAAAAATTTCTCAACGAGACTTAGATAAAAACGCTGATAACTTGCTGGAAACGCAAAATTCTTTGCATTTGAGGACGGATTCATGCGTGTTATGTTATATTGGATAGATTCATGTGATTTGCGATACTTTGAAACTGCTCAGAATGTGGTAATTTTTACTTATTTCAAACTTCATATAACTGCAGATAGCGCTCTGAAAACACGAGATACGATGTTTTTGTTGATGGATTCATACATATCATGAGGTCCTGCATAGAAATATGAGCTTTTTGATTGTGAAAATCTGCGCGGGAAAGCGTGATCTTGACTTATTCCAAAGTTTGTGAAACTACAAATAGCACTCTAAAAACACAAAATATGATGTATTTGGTGCTAAATTCTGCCATATAACGCATTTTTGAAGGGAAATCTTGCTTCTAAGCAGATTTACAGAATCAAAAATTTCTCAACGAGACTCAGGAAAAACGCTGATAACTCGCTGGAAACGCAAAATTTCTCGCACTTGAGGACGGATTCATGCGTATTATGTTGTATTGGATAGATTTATGTGATTTGCGATTCTTTGAAACTGCTCAGAATGTGGTAATTTAGACTTATTTCAAACTTCATATAACTGCAGATAGCGCTCTGAAAACACGAGATACGATGTTTTTGTCGATGGATTCATACATATTATGAGGTCCTGGATAGAAATATAAACTTTTTGATTGTGAAAATCTTCGCGGAAAAGCGTGATCTCGACTTATTCCAGAGTTTGTAAAACTGCAAATAGCACTCTAAAAACACGAAATATGATGTATTTGGTGCTAGATTCTGCCATATAACGCATTTTTGAAGCAAAATCTTACTTCTGAGCAGATTTACAGAATCAAAAATTTCTCAACAAGACTCAGAAAAAACGCTGATAACTCGCTGGAAACGCAAAATTTTTTGCATTTGAGGACGGATTCATGCGTATTATGCTGTATTGGATGAATTTATGTGATTTGCGATACTCTGAAACTGCTCAGAATGTGGTAATTTTGACTTATTTCAAACTTCATATAACTGCAGATAGCGCTCTGAAAACACGAGATACGATGTTTTTGTCGATGGATTCATACATATCATGAGGTCCTGGATAGGTATTTAAACTCTTTGATTGTGAAAATCTGCGCGGAAAAGCGTGATTTCGACTTATTCCAAAGTTTGTAAAACTGCAAATAGCACTCTAAAAACATGAAATATGATGTATTTGGTGCTAGATTCTGCCATATAACGCATTTTTCAAGCAAAATCTTGCTTCTGAGCAGATTTACAAAATCAAAAATTTCTCAACGAGACTCAGAAAAAACGCTGATAGCTCGCTGGAAACGCAAAATTTTCTGCATTTGAGGACAGATTCATGCGTATTATGTTGTATTGGATAGATTTATGTGAATTGCGATACTTTGAAACTGATCAGAATGTGGTTATTTTGACTTATTTCAAACCTCATATAACTGCAGATAGCGCTCTGAAAACACGAGATACGATGTTTTTGTCGATGGATTCATACATATCATGAGGTCCTGGATAGGAATAGAAACTTTTGGATTGTGAAAATCTGCGCGGAAAAGCGTGATCTCGACTTAATCCAAAGTTTGTAAAACTGCAAATAGCACCCTAAAAACATGAAATTTGATGTATTTGGTGCTGGACGCTGCCATATAACGCATTTTTTGGAGCATAATCTTGCTTCTGAACAGATTTACAGAATCAAAAATTTCTCAACGAGACTCAGAGGAAACGCTGATAACTCGCTGGCAACGCAAAATTTTGTGCATTTGAGGACAGATCCATGCATCTTATATTGTATTGGATAGATTTATGTGATTTGCGATACTTTGAAACTGCTCAGAATGTGGTAATTTTGACTTATTTTAAACTTCATATAACTGCAGATAGCGCTCTAAAAACACAAGATACGATGTTTTTTGTCGATGGATTCATACATATTATGAGGTCCTGGATAGGAATATGAACTTTTTGGTTGTGAAAATCTGCGCGGAAAAGCGTGATCTCGACTTATTCCAAAGTTTGTAAGACTGCAAATAGCACTCTAAAAACACGAAATATGATGCATTTGGTGCTGGATTCTGCCATATTACGCAATTTTGAAGCAAAATCTTGCTTCTGAACAGATTAACAGAATCAAAAATTTCTCAACGAGACTCAGAAAAAACGCTGATAACTCGCTGGAAACGCAAAATTTTGTGCATTTGGGGACGGATTCATGCGTATTATGTTGCATTGGATAGATTTATGTGATTTACGATACTTTGAAACTGCTTATAATGTGGTGATTTTGACCTATTTCAAACTTCATATAACTGCAGATAGCGCTCTGAAAACATGAGATACGATGTTTTTGTCGATATATTCAAACATTTTATGAGGTCCTGGATAGGAATATGAACTATTTGATTGTGAAAATCTGAGCGGAAAAGCGTGATCTCGACTTATTTCAAAGTTTGTACAACTGCGACTAGCACTCTTAAAACACAAAATATGATGTATTTGGTGCAAGATTCTGCCATATAAAGAATTTTTGAAGCAAAATCTTGCTTCTGAGCAGATTCACAGAATTAAGAATTTCTCAACGAGACTCAGAAAAAACGCTGATAACTCGCTGGAAACGCAAAATTTTGTGCATTTGAGGACGGATTCATGCGTATTATGTTGTATTGGATAGATTTATGTGATTTGCGATACTCCGAAACTGCTCAGAATGTGGTAATTTTGACTTATTTCAAACCTCATATAACTGCAGATAGCGCTCTGAAAATACGAGATACGATGTTTTTGTCGATGGATTCATACATATCATGAGGTCCTGGATAGGAATAGGAACTTCTTGATTGTGAAAATCTGCGGCGGAAAAGCGTGATCTCGACTTATTCCAAAGTTTGTAAAACTGCAAATAGCACTCTAAAAACACGAAATATGTTGTATTTGGTGCTAGATTCTGCCATATAACGCATTTTTGAAGCAAAATCTGGCTTCTGAGCAGATTTACAGAATCAAAAATTTCTCAACGAGACTCAGAAAAAACGCTGATGACTCGCTGGAAACGAAAAATTTTTTGCATTTGAGGACGGATTCATGCGTGTTATGTTGTATTGGATAGATCTATGTGATTTGCGATACTCCGAAACTGCTCAAAATGTGGTTATTTTGACTTATTTCAAACTCCATATAACTGCAGATAGCGCTCTGAAAACACGAGATACGATGTTTTTGTCGATGGATTCATACATATTATGAGGTCCTGGATAGAAATGTGAACTTTTTGATTGTGAAAATCTACGCGGAAAACCGTGATCCCGACTCATTCCAAAGTTTGTAAAACTGCAAATAGCACTCTAATAACACGAAATATGATGCATTTGGTGCTGAATTCTGCCATATTACGGATTTTTGAAGCAAAATCTTGCTCCTGAACAGATTTACATAATCAAAAATTTCTCAACGAGACTCAGAAAAAACGCTGATAACTCGCTGGAAACGCAAAATTTTGTGCATTTGAGGACGGATTCATGCGTGTTATGATGTATTGGATAGATTTATGTGATTTGCGATACTTTGAAACTGCTCAGAATGTGGTAATTTTGACTTATTTCAAACTTCATATAACTGCAGATAGTGCTCTGAAAACACGAGATACGATGTTTTTGTCGATGGATTCATACATATTATGAGGTCCTGGATAGAAAAATGAACTTTTTGATTGTGAAAATCTGAGCGGAAAAGCGTGATCTCGACTTATTCCAAAGTTTGTAAAACTGCGAATAGCACTCTAAAAACACGAAATATGATGTATTTGGTGCTAGATTCTGCCATATAAAGCATTTTTGAAACAAAATCTTGCTTCTGAGCAGATTCACAGAATCAAGAATTTCTCAACGAGACTCAGGAAAAACGCTGATTACTCGCTGGAAACGCAAAATTTTGTGCATTTGAGGACGGATCCATGCGTATTATGTTGTATTGGAAAGATTCATGTGATTTGCGATACTTTGAAACTGCTCAGAATGTGGTATTTTTGACTTATTTCAAACCTCATATAACTGCAGATAGCGCTCTTAAAACACGAGATACGATGTTTTTGTCGATGGATTCATACATATCATGAGGTCATGGATAGGAATATGAACTTTTTGATTGTGAAAATCTGTGCGGAAAAGCGTGATCTCGACTTATCCCAAAGTTTGTAAAACTGCGAATAGCACTCTAAAAACACGGAATATGATGTATTTGGTGCTAGATTCTGCCATATAACGCATTTTTGAAGCATAATCTTGCTTTTGAGCAGATTTAAAGAATCAAGAATTTTCAACGAGACTCAGAAAAAACGCTGATAACTCGCTGGAAACGCAGAATTTTCAACATTTGAGGACGGATTCATGCGTGTTATGTTGTATTGGATAGATCTATGTGATTTGCGATACTCCGAAACTGCTCAAAATGTGGTTATTTTGACTTATTTCAAACTTCATATAACTGCAGATAGCGCTCTGAAAACACGAGATATGATGTTTTTGTCGATGGATTCATACATATTATGAGGTCCTGGATAGAAATATGAACTTTTTGATTGTGAAAATCTACGCGGAAAACCGTGATCCCGACTCATTCCAAAGTTTGTAAAACTGCAAATAGCACTCTAATAACACGAAATATGATGCATTTGGTGCTGGATTCTGCCATATTACGGATTTTTGAAGCAAAATCTTGCTCCTGAACAGATTCACATAATCAAAAATTTCTCAACGAGACTCAGAAAAAACGCTGATAACTCACTGGAAACGCAAAATTTTGTGCATTTGAGGACGGATTCATGCGTGTTATGATGTATTGGATAGATTCATGTGATTTGCGATACTTTGAAACTGCTCAGAATGTGGTAATTTTGACTTATTTCAAACTTCATATAACTGCAGATAGTGCTCTGAAAACACGAGATACGATGTTTTTGTCGATGGATTCATACATATTATGAGGTCCTGGATAGAAAAATGAACTTCTTGATTGTGAAAATCTGAGCGGAAAAGCGTGATCTCGACTTATTCCAAAGTTTGTAAAACTGCGAATAGCACTCTAAAAACACGAAATATGATGTATTTGGTGCTAGATTCTGCCATATAAAGCATATTTGAAGCAAAATCTTGCTTCTGAGCAGATTCACAGAACCAAGAATTTCTCAACGAGACTCAGGAAAAACGCTGATTACTCGCTGGAAACGCAAAATTTTGTGCATTTGAGGACGGATCCATGCGTATTATGTTGTATTGGAAAGATTCATGTGATTTGCGATACTTTGAAACTGCTCAGAATGTGGTATTTTTGACTCATTTCAAACCTCATATAACTGCAGATAGCGCTCTTAAAACACGAGATACGATGTTTTTGTCGATGGATTCATACATATCATGAGGTCATGGATAGGAATATGAACTTTTTGACTGTGAAAATCTGCGCGGAAAAGCGTGATCTCGACTTATTCCAAAGTTTGTAAAACTGCAAATAGCACTCTAAAAACACGAAATATGATGTATTTGGTGCTAGATTCTGCCATATAACGCATTTTTTAAGCAAAATCTTGCTTCTGAGAAGATTTATAGAATCAAAAATTTCTCAACAAGACTCAGAAAAAACGCTGATAACTCGCTGGGAATGCAAAATTTTTTGCATTTGAGGACGGATTCATGCGTATTATGTTGTATTGGATAGATTTATGTGATTTGCGATACTTTGAAACTGCTCAGAATGTGGTAATTTTGACTTATTTCAAACTTCATATAACTGCAGATAGCGCTCTGAAAACACGAGATACGATGTTTTTGTTGATGGATTCATACACATTATAAGGTCCTGGATAGGAATATGAACTTTTTGATTGTGAAAATCTGCGCGGAAAAGCGTGATCCCGACTTATTCCAAAGTTTGTAAAACTGCGAATATCACTCTAAAAACACGAAATATGATGTATTTGGTGCTAGATTCTGCCATATAACGCATTTTTCAAGCATAATCTTGCTTCTGAGCAGATTTACAGAATCAAGAATTTCTCAACGAGACTCAGAAAAATCGCTGATAACTCGCTGGAAACGCAAAATTTTTTGCATTTGAGGACGGATTCATGCGTATTATGTTGTTTTAGATAGATTTATGTGATCTGCGATACTCCGAAACTGCTCAGAATGTGGTAATTTTGACTTATTTCAAACTACATATGATTGCAGATAGCGCTCTGACAACACGAGATACGATGTTTTTGTCGATGGATTCATACATATTATGAGGTCCTGGATAGGAATATGAACTTCTTGATTGTGAAAATCTGCGCGGAAAAGCGTGATCTCGACTTATTCCAAAGTTTGTAAAACTGCAAATAGCACTCTAAAAACACGAAATATGATGTATTTGGTGCTAAATTCTACCATATAACGCATTTTTGAAGCAAAATCTAACTTCTGAGCAGAGTTACAGAATCAAAAATTTCTCAACGAGACTCAGAAAAAACGCTGATATCTCGCTGGGAATGCAAAATTTTTTGCATTTGAGGACGGATTCATGCGTATTATGTTGTATTGGATAGATTTATTTGATTTGCGATACTTTGAAACTGCTCAGAATGTGGTAATTTTGACTTATTTCAAACTTCATATAACTGCAGATAGCGCTCTGAAAACACGAGATACGAAGTTTTTGTCGATGGATTCACACATATTATGAGGTCCTGGATGGGAATATGAACTTTTTGATTGTGAAAATCTGCAAGGAAAAGCGTGAACTTGACTTATTCCAAAGTTTGTGAAACTGCAAATAGCATTCCAAAAACACGAAATATGAAGTATTTGGTGCCAGATTCTGCCATATAACGCATTTTTGATGCAAAATCTTGCTTCTGGGCAGATTAACAAAATCAAAAATTTCTCAACGAGACTCAGGAAAAACGCTGCTAACTCGCTGGAAACGCAGATTTTTTTTGCATTTAAGGCCGGATTCATTGCGTATTATGTTGTATTGGAAAGATTTATGTGATTTGCGATACTTTGAAACTGCTCAGTATGTGGTAATTTTGACTTATTTCAAACTTCATATAACTGCAGATAGCGCTCTGAAAACACGTGATACGATGTTTTTGTTGATGGATTCATACATATTATAAGGTCCTGGATAGGAATATGAACTTTTTGATTGTGAAAATCAGCGCGGAAGAGCGTGATCTCGACTTATTCCAAAGTTTGTTAAACTGCAAATAGCACTCTTAAAACACGAAATATGATGCATTTGGTGCTGGATTCTGCCATATTACGCATTTTTGAAGCAAAATCTTGCTTCTGAACAGATTTACAGAATCAAAAATTTCTCAACGAGACTTAGAGAAAACGCTAATAACTCGCTGGGAATGCGGAATTTTTTGCATTTGAGGACGGATTTATGCGTATTATGTTGTATTGGATAGATTTATGTGATTTGCGATACTTTGAAACAGCTCAGAATGAGGTAATTTTGACTTATTTCAAACTTCATACAACTGCAGATAGCACTCTGAAAACACGAGATACGATGTTTTTGTTGATGGATTCATACATATTATAAGGTCCTGGATAGGAATATGAACTTTTTGAATGTGAAAATCTGCGCGGAAAAGCGTGATCTTGACTCATTCCAAAGTTTGTAAAACTGCAAATAGCAATCTAAAAACACGAAATATGATGTATTTGGTGCTAGATTCTGCCATGTAACGCATTTTTGAAGCAAAATCTTGCTGCTGAGCAGATTTACAGAATCAAAAATTTCTCAACGAGACTCAGAAAAAACGCTAATAACTCGCTGGGAATGCGAAATTTTTTTGCATTTGAGGACGGATTTATGCGTATTATGTTGTATTGGATAGATTTATGTGATTTGCGATACTTTGAAACTGCTCAGAATGTGGTAATTTTGACTTATTTCAAACTCCATATAACTGCAGATAGCGCTTTGAAAACACGAGATACGATGTTTTTGTCGATGGATTCATACATATTATGAGGTCCTGGATAGGAATATGAACTTTTTGATTGTGAAAATCTGCGCGGAAAAGCGTGATCTCGACTTATTCCAAAGTTTGTTAAACTGCAAATATCACTCTAAAAACACGAAATATGATGCATTTGGTGCTGGATTCTGCCATATTACGCATTTTTGAAGCCAAATCTTGCTTCTGAACAGATTTACAGAATCAAAAATTTCTCAACGAGACTCAGAAAAAACACTGATAACTCGCTGGAAACGCAAAATTTTGTGCATTTGAGGACGGATTCATGCGTATTATGTTGTATTGGATAGATTTATGTGATTTGCGATACTTTGAAACTGCTCAGAATGTGGTAATTTTGACTTATTTCAAACTTCATATAACTGCAGATAGCGCTCTGAAAACACGAGATACGATGTTTTTGTTGATGGATGTATACATATTATAAGGACTTGGATAGGAATATGAACTTTTTGATTGTGGAAATCTGCGCGGAAAAGCGTGATCTTGACTTATTCCAAAGTTTGTAAAACTGCGAATAGCACTCTGAAAACACGAAATATGATGTATTTGGTGCTAGATTCTGCCATATAACGCATTTTTGAAGCCAAATCTTGCTTCTGAACAGATTTACAGAATCAAAAATTTCTCAACGAGACTCAGAAAAAACGTCGATAACTCGCTGGAAACGCAAAATTTTGTGCATTTGGAGACGGATTCATGCGTATTATGTTGTATTGGATAGATTTATGTGATTTGCGATACTTTGAAACTGCTCAGAATGTGGTAATTTTGACTTAATTCAAACTTCATATAACTGCAGATAGCGCTCTAAAAACACGAGATACGATGTTTTTGTCGATGGATTCATACATATCATGAGGTCCTGTATAGGAATATGAACTTTTTGATTGTGAAAATCCGCGCGGAAAAGCGTGATCTCGACTTATTCCAAAGTTTGTTAAACTGCAAATAGCACTCTAAAAACACGAAATATGATGCATTTGGTGCTGGATTCTGCCATATTACGCATTTTTGAAGCAAAGTCTTGATTCTGAACAGATTTACAGAATCAAAAATTTCTCAACGAGACTCAGAAAAAACGCTGATAACTCGCTGGAAACGCAAAATTTTGTGCATTTGAGGACGGATTCATGCGTTTTATGTTGTATTGGATAGATTTATGTGATTCGCGATACTTTGAAACTGCTTCGAATGTGGTGATTTTGACTTATTTCAAACTTCATATAACCGCAGATAGCGCTCTGAAAACATGAGATACGATGTTTTTGTCGATGGATTCATACATATTATGAGGTCCTGGATAGGAATATGAACTTTTTGATTGTGAAAATCTGAGCGGAAAAGCGTGATCTCGACTTATTCCAAAGTTTGTGAAACTGCGAATAGCACTCTAAAAACACGATATATGATGTATTTGGTGCTAGATTCTGCCATATAGAGCATTTTTGAAGCAAAATCTTGCTTCTGAACAGATTCACAGAATCATGAATTTCTCAACGAGACTCAGAAAAAACGCTGATAACTCGCTGGAAACGCAAAATTCTGTGCATTTGAGGACAGATTCATGCGTATTATGTTGTATTGGATAGATTTATGTGATTTGCGATACTTTGAAACTGCTCAGAATGTGGTAATTTTGACGTATTTCAAACCTCATATAACTGCAGATAGCGCTCTGAAAACAAGAGATACGATGTTTTTGTTGATGGATTCATACATATTATGAGGTCCTGGATGGGAATATGAACTTTTTGATTGTGAGAGTCTGCGCGGAAAAGCGTGATCTCGACTTATTCCAAAGTTTGTAAAACTGCAAATAGCACTCTAAAAACACAAAATATCATGTATTTAGTGCTAAATTCTGCCATATTACGCATTTTTGAAGGAAATCTTGCTCCTGAGCAGATCTGCATAATCAAAAATTTCTCAACGAGACTCCGAAAAAACGCTGATAACTCGCTGGAAACGCAAAATTTTGTGCATTTGAAGACGGATTCATACGTATAATGTTGTATTGGATAGATTAATGCGATTTGCGATACTTTGAAACCGTTCAGAATGTGGTAATTTTGACTTATTTCAAATCTCATATAACTGCAGATAGCGCTCTAAAAACACGAGATACGATGATTTTGTCGATGGATTCATACATATCATGAGGTCCTGGATAGGAATATGAACTTTTTGATTGTGAAAATCTGCGCGGAAAGCGTGATCTCGACTTATTCCAAAGTTTGTAGAGCTGCAAATAGCACTTTAAAAACACAAAAAATGATGTATTTTGTGCTAGATTCTGCCATATAACGCATTTTTCAAGCAAAATCTTGCTTCTGGGCAGATTTACAGAATCAAAAATTTCTCAACGAGACTCAGGAAAAACGCTGATAACTCGCTGGAATCGCGAAATTTTTTGCATTTGAGGACGGATTCATGCGTAATATGTTGTATTGGATAGATTTATGTGATTTGCGATACTTTGAAACTGCTCAAAATGTGGTAAATTTGACGCATATTAAACTTCATATAACTGCAGATAGCGCTCTGAAAACACGTGATACGATGTTTTTGTCGATGGATTCATATATATTATGAGGTCCTGGATAGGAATATGAACTTTGTAACGCTCCTGAGTTCCCAATCCTAAAACTTCCAGTAGGCGGTGGCATCCCATATCATCTGCGAGAAGGTGGCGTACAGGAAAAAAAACAATAATCGAATGCTTGTCACAAAAAAGTGTAATTCTAATGTGGTAATACTTCAGTTTTGTCTTCATTAAATAGCATTTTCCGTTTTGACATACATATGATATCTACTGTTCATTTTTTTGCTGTTGTAGTCGATTCTCCATTAAACGTAATTAAATAATTTGTAAATGTTAATTCAGTGTTTATGTTGTTACAAATTGGCTCCCAACGAGAGGGCAATTAGCAATAAGTAATAAAGGACATATGTGTATGTGGTTCGCAATCGTGTTGACGGTGCAGTTATTGTTCATTTCGCTATATTCAAGCGCGAATAACTGTAAGTTTCAGCAATTGATCCTAATTATTTCTGAAGAATAATAAAACAACCACGCCGCCTAAACGGAAGACACGAAAGATGGCTGATAAACAGCAGTTTATCTCCTTCACAGAAGAACAATTAGCACAACTCATTGCAAGAATACAAAGTAACGTCCATGTATCGCAAGAATCAACTCCAGAGTCAGTTGCGTCTGGAAGTTCCGTCAAATGTAGTGCTCGTTTCGATGGAAAAACAGACTCAGATGTGAATGCATTCATCGATGCTGTAGAGATCTACAAAGATTGTGCAAACGTAAGTGATGCGAATGCTTTACGCGGATTACCGATGTTGCTACACGGTATTGCAGCTACTTGGTGGCAAGGGATTAAGCCCACGATAACTACTTGGAGCGATGCAAAAGAAAATCTTCAAAATACATACGGTCCGTGTAAACCAGCATTTCAAATCTATCAAGAAATTTTTAAGATGGAACACAGTCTCACCATGTCAACTGATATCTTTATTTGTCAAGCACGTGTGTTATTCGCGCAGATTCCTGACAAATTGAGTGAAAAGATGCAAATAGATATGATCTATGGTTTATTGCATAGGAAAATCAGGAAAAGGGTTTCACGCAACAGTGTCACCACTTTCAAAGAACTGCTAGAGGCTGCAAGAGTTGTAGAACAATCTTTAGAAGAAACCAAAGCTACAGAGCCAACGGTTAAACCGGAAGAAAAGAAAACTACGTCGCAAGTAAATGACAGACCAAAATGCAAATTCTGTAGAAAGTTTGGCCACACTTTAGAAGAATGTCGGAATAAGGAGAAAGCGACGAAGGGTACTAGTATTCCAATAGCTGAAAACAAGAAAAAACCAAGAAGAAGCAAATGAAACAAAGCCTCACTCAACAGTGAAATATTACGGTTGTGGTACACCAGGGGTGTACCGATCAAAGTGCCCTACATGTCGAGGTAACCACAGCGCAAGTGCTATCACTGCTGATACAGTGGAATTCTACAATGTATCCACGAATAAAGATGTGAGATGGAAACATAGACCTGTTCTACCAATATCTATTATGGATGCAAAAGGTGTTGGTTTTGCTGATTCAGGAGCTCAAGCGACGATCGCAGGTAACAAACTTTATAAATTATTAATAATGAAAGGTTGCAGTTTCTCTAAGGACACAATACAAGTTGCATATGCTGATGGTGTTTTCCAAAGTAAAGATGTCCTGAAAGTCACAGTCGATGTCTCAATAAAGGAACGAGTTATTCCAACACAGTTTGTTATACTTCCTGAAGAGACCGATAATTGTACACTATTGGGCGTCGATTTCCTGGCAAGAGCTAACATTGTCCTCAACTATAGACAGAGGACATGGTCATTCGGAGATGAGCCAAACACGCAGTTCCCATATGAAGAAGAAATAGCAAGAAGCCAAATAAACGTCAATGAAGTTGCTGTCTCAGAAATTTTACTTCGAGAAAATGAAGGTAATAAACTTTCCATCGAACAAAGAAATGAGCTAAACTCATTGCTAGCTACCAATCACACGATCTTCGCGCCAGGGGGAGAAGCCACTGAATATGCTGAACACTCTATTAACACTGGTAATCACCAGCCTATATATGTGCCTCCATATAAACTATCCATACCAAAAAAGGAATTTTTGAAGAAAGAACAGGATAGAATGCTTGAAGAGAAAATCATAGAAGAGTGCGGAAGTCCTTGGGCGGCACCCACTGTGTTGGTACCCAAAAAAGATGGTGAGTTAAAATCTGTATAGATTACAGAAAATTGAACTCGATAACTGTAGAGGACAGTTATCCCATGCCCAGGATAGACGAATTGCTGCAAAATGCCAAACGAACTCCGTACATGACGACGCTGGATCTGAGAGCCGGATATCATCAGGTAAAAGTGCGGGAAGAAGACATGGACAAAACATGTTTCGTGACACCTTTCGGGACTTATCGTTTTCGTAGGATGCCATTCGGTTTGCGCAACGCACCGGCGACTTTTCAGCGCCTAATAGACAGATTCAAAGCTGGATTGGGTGATGTAGCGATATTCGCATATCTAGACGACATAATTGTGCTGTCAGAAACTTTTGGAAGACACATGCAAGACTTGCAAACTGTGTTTAATAGACTAAAACAGTTCAATTTACGGGCCAAACGAGAAAAATGTCATTTTGCTCGCGAAAATGTGCGGTACCTCGGTCACATAATTACTGCTGAGGGTATTCAAGTGGACCCTGAGAAAATCAGTGCAATCGTGAAGATTCCCGAACCACAAACTGTAAAACAAGTGCAATCCTTTCTACAAACTTGTTCGTGGTACAGAAAATTTATTGAAAATTTTTCCGAAATATCGCGACCGCTGTGTACACTAACTGAAAAATCAATCATTGGAATGGGGAACCGAAGAGAAGAAATCTTTTGAGAAGCTGAAACTGTTGTTGACTTCAGCTCCAACTTTACAACAAGCAGATTCCTCGAAGCCGTATATCCTCCGAACTGACGCCAGCAATTATGCATTAGGTGCAGTTCTCCTACAAGGTGAAGAGTCCGATTGAATATGCCAGTAGATTGCTGCTAGATGCAGAAAAAACTATTCAACAACTGAACGAGAAGCACTTGCAGTCGTATGGGCAGTTGAGAAATTCAGGGGGTATTTAGAGGGTGCTAAAGTAATAATAGGAACTGACCATCAACCACTAAAATGGTTACTAACATTGAAAACTCCCACAGGCCGCCTAGCTAGGTGGGCCTTACGTTTACAACCTTATGATTTGAATATAAAGTACACACCAGGAAAGGAGAATGTGGTGGCGGATATGTTATCTCGTCCTATCATTGACGAATCAACTACAGATGCCAATGAAATATGCACGGTATCTTTGAATGTAACAAGTCGAAGTCCAACTGAAATTCGTAAACAACAAATGGAAGATCCAGATGTGCGAAAAATAATTGAGGCATTCGAAGGAGATGATCCAGTCGACGTATCACGGTGGACGGATAGAGGGTATATTCTCACGAATGGAGTGTTATATCGCTATTACTTAGATGAAGACACTGACGAACCTCAACTTGTGATACCTAAAGAAGGTCGAAAACGAGTGATGGAAGAATGTCATGATGATCCGACTGCTGGACACTATGGCGTTGACAAGACGCTCAGTAGGATCACGCAACGATACTTTTTCCCAGGAATGAGAAAATATGTGGAAGAATACCTGAAAGCTTGCCCTTCATGTCAACGATATAAAGCCACAAATCTTAAACCTGTAGGGTTATTACAAACCCCTGCGCCTACCCAACGTTTTGAGACGATAGCCATGGATCTGGTTGGTCCGTTACCTCAAACACCAGAAGGTTATCGGTGGATATTTGTTGTGGAGGATACAGCTTCAAAATGGCTCGAAATCTTTCCTTTGCAGAATGCTAC
Source organism: Dromius quadrimaculatus (assembly GCA_963989225.1). Lineage (NCBI taxonomy): Eukaryota > Metazoa > Arthropoda > Insecta > Coleoptera > Carabidae > Dromius > Dromius quadrimaculatus. The sequence goes on from CAXDIG010000031.1 coordinate 49,158, forward strand.
GGCCGAAGCTTGTGCTCGAGTTCTCATTAATGAAATATTTCTACGTTATGAAACTCCGCGACGTATGATAAGCGACAATGGTGTACAATTCATCGCGGATATTATGCAACAAGTCGCGTTTTGGTTCGAAATACGTCAAAGTTTCATACCATTATATCATCCAGAAAGTAACCCGGTGGAAAGGAAGAATCGGGATCTCAAAGTTCACATAGCCATGTTGGTGGGTGATAAACATGACAAGTGGGCCGAACAATTACCCGCTATACGTTTTGTCATGAATACAGTAAAGAGTATATCTACCGGCTATAGTGCTGCATATCTGACGTTTGGAAGAGAATTACGCACGCCTTTTGACGTTCAACACGATCTACGCCATATCGCTGAAGTAGATACCTTCATACCTGCGATCACACCTTTTCTTCGCAACTTTACGCAAACTTTGCGTGAAGCAACCGAAACAATAGCAAAACAACAAGATATCCAAAAATCAAGGGTTGACTCCAAAAGACGACCTGCAGAAACCTTCAAACCAGGGGACAAAGT
>CAXDIG010000032.1:0-63932 GCA_963989225.1 Dromius quadrimaculatus
CCGATGTTCATTAATTTTTTGTCAGGGATAACTTGAGAATATTCTGACGGCCGGTGAACTATCATTTTTGACAATTGTAATCGATGGTTTTGGTCTTCTCCTGTGATTACTATACATGTCATGGTATTCAAATATATAAAAGGCACTAGTCCTCATTAAGATGCATTAAATAGAGAAGAAATGAACAAAATTGAATATATCGTTAAAGCTGTAGGGACGAATAAAAATTTTTTTGGGAACATACAGTTGTAATTCAAAAAATTTAAGCAAATTAGTATTATAGGATTTGGTGCTGGATTCTGCAATATAACGCATTTTTGCAGTAAAATCTTGATTCTGAGCAGATTTACAGCATTAAAAATTTCTCAACAAGACTCAGAAAAAACGCTGATAACTCGCTGGAAACGCAAAATTTTGTGCATTTGAGGACGGATTCATGCGTATTATGTTTTATTGGATAGATTTGTGTGATTTGCAATACTTTGAAACTGCTCGGAATGTGGTAATTTTGACTTAATTTAAACTTCATATAACTGCAGATAGCGCTTTGAAAACACGAAATATGATGTTTTTGTCGATGAATTTATACATATTATGAAGTCCTGAATAGAAATATGAAATTTTTGATTGTGAAATTGTGCGCGGGAAAACGTGATTCCAACTTATTCCAAAGTCTGTAAAACTGAAAATAGCACTCTAAAAACACGAAGTATGATGTATTTGGTGCTAGATTCTGCCATATAACGCATTTTTGAAGCATAATCTTGATTCTGAGCAGATTCACAGCATCAAAACTTTCTTAACGAGACTCAGAATAAACGCTGATAACTCGCTAGAAACGCCAAATATTGTGCATTTGAGGACAGATTCATGCGTATTATGTTATATTGGATAGATTCATGTGATTTGAGATACTTTGGAACTGCTCTGAATGTGGTAATTCTGACTTATTTCAAACTTGATATGACTGCAGATAGCGCTCTGAGAACACAAAATATGATGTTCTTGTCGATAAATTCATACATATTATGAAGTCCTGAATAGGAATAAGAACTGTTTGATTGTGAAAATCTGCGCGGAAAAGCATGATTTCAACTTATCCCAAAGTTTGTAAAACAGGAAATAGCACTCTAAAAACACGAAATATGATGTTTTTGGTGCTAGATTCTGCCATATAAAGCAAAATCCCGATTCTGAGCAGATTTATAGCATCAAAAATTTCTCAACGAGACTCAGAAAAAACGCTGATAACTCGCTGGAAACGCAAAATTTTGTGCATTTGAGGAGTGATTCATGCGTATTATGTTGTATTGGATAGATTTATGTGATTTGCAATACTTTGAAACAGCTCAGAATGTGGTAATTTTGACTTATCCCAAACTTCATATAACTGCAGATAGCGCTTTGAAAACAGGTAATATGATGTTTTTGTCGATGGATTCATACATATTATGAAGTCCTGAATAGGAATATGAACTTTTGGATTGTGAAAATCTGCGCGGAAGAGCGTGATTTCGAACTTATTCCAAAGTTTGTAAAACTGGAAATAGCACTGTAAAAACACAAAATATGATGTATTTGGTGCTAGATTCTGCCATAAAACGCATATTTGGAGCAAAATCTTGATTCTTAGCAGATTTACAGCATCAAAAATTTCTCAACGAGACTCAGAGAAAGCGCTGTTAACTCGCTGGAAACGCAAAATTTTGTGGATTTGAGGATGAATGCATGCGTATTATGTTGTATTGGATGGATTTATGTGATTTGCGATACTTTGAAACTGCTCAGAATGTGGTAATTTTGACTTTTTTCAAACTTCATATAACTGCAGATAGCGCTCTGTAAACACGGAATATGATGTTTTTTTCGATGGATTCATACATATTATAAAGTCCTGAATAGGAATATGGACTTTTTGATTGTGAAAATCTGTGCAGAAAAGCGTGATTTCAACTTATTCCAAAGATTGTAAAACTGAAAACAGGACTCAAAACACCCTAAGTATGATGTATTTGGTGCTAGATTCTGCCATATAACGCATTCTTGAAGCAAAATCTTGATTCTGAGCAGATTTACAGCATCAAAAATTTCTCAACAAGACTCAGAAAAAACGCTGATAACTCGCTGGAAAAGCAAAGTTTTGTGCATTTGAGGACGGATTCATGCGTTCTTTGTTGTATAGGATAGATTATTTTGATTTGCGATACATTGAAACTGCTCAGAATGTGGTTATTTTGACTTATTTCAAACTTCATATAACTGCAGATAGCGCTCTGAAAACACGAAATATGATGTTTTTGTCGATGGATTCATACATACTATTAGAAATATGGACTCTTGGATTGTGAAAATCTGCGCGGAAAAGCGTGGTTCCAACTTATTCCAAAGTTTGTAAAACTGAAAATAGCACTCTAGAAACACAAAATATGATGTATTTGGTGCTAGGATCTGCCATATAACGCATATTTGAAGCAAAATCTCGATTCTTAGTGGTTTAACAGCATCAAAAATTTCTCAACGAGACTCAGAAGAAACGCTGACAACTCGCTGGAAACGCAAAATATTGTGCATTTTAGGACGGATTCAGGCGTATTATGTTGTATTGGATAGATTTATGTTATTTGCGATACTTTGGAACGGCTCAGAATGTGGTAATGTATTAAATTTGCAATAATTTAAGAGTTAGCGGACATAATTTTCTACTTATATATTCATGTTGTTCTTTCTCATTTGCAACGTTTTTCGTCTAACGCATCGTCAACGCTACCATCGACAAACCTTGGCATGCCTCATCCAAATATAAGTATAAAAAATTCTAATTTTGCATTGATAATAATTATTTCCCTACTTTGAAAAAATTCATCGAACTTTATGATAAATAAAATTAAACCGCTAATAATTTTGGGAAATGTTCCAGGTGAATGTTGTTCCAACTCATTTGGGGATCAATCTAAGTTACTTTATATCTTTTGATGAATACCACCGTTGATAAATTAAAGGCAAAAAACTCAAACATTCCATTAATGAAGTTTTGGTATTACAGATTGAAAGTACCTTATTTATAAATATGAACTTATTTTTCGGATAAAAGACTTGAATATGAAATTTCAGTCAAAGATTTCTAGGCGTTCTCAAGTACTCGTGTTTTGAGACATAGACAAACAACGACTGACTTTCTTTTGAATTATGTTTTTGGGCTCAGTAGGGTCTAAAAAGTGAAGATTTATTGAAAGCGACAACTGTCCTTATACTTTCTTGTAAATGCGTCTCAGTGGTTGATTTTAATTTTAATTTTGAGTGGAGTTGCATACCAATAGCGAAAAAATTGATGATTGAAAACTTAGATCTGTAACTTCAATTTCCAAATATTCAGGGAAGCTATGCAGAGCAAGTATTTAATATGTTACATTGAATAATATTCGAGTATGTTACCTATTGTATTCAGAATCAAATTTCAAATTTACGTTTGCTCCAATCACTGAAAATTTGCAAGATGATAGACATAAACCGAAGAACACAAGTTCCACTCTTTCAGAGCCTCTTAAAAAAAGACGTTTCTGCAACAGATCCATCTTTCCAGATGATTACAAATTATTGAGTAGCCAAATGAATTTTTGGGAACGAAATAAATTTAATGAAGATCAATCAGGCACATCTTTGGCAGAATTCAGTTGAAGAGTACCTGATTGCGTTCAAGAAATTTTATGTGATTGCTGACATCTTCCACTTCAAGTTGCTAGAAATAAGAGATTGAAATTATTGTAAATTGACGATGATGGACTCAAATTTCATGCTATACTTTGTTTCCAACAATTGGTTACTTCATCTTGATAACAATAATATTATATCACTTGATAACAAAAATAAATTTCTTGATTACATGAATGGATTCTCTTATAACAATTTTATAGTAATTTCATCTTGAAGTTTATTCAATAACTACATCATTCTACGATCTCTTGTTTGATAAGAGTTTTATAGTGTAAAATATGCATGTTCCCTATTTTGTATTCAAAATGCAATAATATTGTCGCATATTACTCTTATCCTAGTAATTTCTAAGCATAACCTGGAGAACATCGCAAAAATTTGTCATTTCATTATTATTATTTGATTAAACTACCTACTTTCTCTTCTGTGAGATGTGTACATTGTTGTGAATTGAAATTGGAAATGTGCGCAAAAGCGTACACATAAATAGTATGATCAAAGGATAGATCGTCGGATGATGGATGAATCAGCAGAATTAGTATATTAAATTCACATCTCTTGAGCCAACGTTTCGAATCTTATCAATTCTTCTCCATTGTCTACAAACAATTGAATTTTCTGCAACAATATCATTACAGAACTATAATTTCACTGACATACGCAGTAGTTAGATACCAAGTAAACTGACTGAACCTCTTCACAACCTGCAGCGCTAATAATGAATTTATTATGAGCATGTTTTCTACAATATTTGTAAATGTGGTATAAATTGTCTAGTGCATTCATAAATACTTAGTCATGTTCAATTTTCCTCCAAAACTGTTCTTAAGGATTTATTCAATTCTACGGTACAAAATACCAATTTAGTTGAGTAATTGAACAGAATTCATCATATGCTTACAGTTTATTTGAGTGAAGTTTCATAATTTACATTTCTCAACAAATGAATAATGTTGATTGATATCTCCATTGTTGTTTTTAACCAATCTTATCTTGATTCAAACAGGGAGTTTTCACAAATTGGAAATAGCATATATTCTCTCCTAATTATTTTGGATAATACACTTTTTACTCGACATGCCAGTTAAAAACGGTCCAAGAGCATTTATGGGACCAATATCTTAGCCTCCAGGTTGACCGGGATACCGAGTCAATTTACTCTCAATAAATATACATGATTTGAAACACTGTTCCTAAAAATTATATCAAGTTATAAGAGCAACAAATATATACATCAACTATCTTAACAGATCTAATTTGAATCTTCTGACTGCATGAATTCAGTTATGATGTTATTGATGTCTGATGCACGACTAACAGTAGATGGAACTGTCTGATAGCAAAGTACAATTTTGTGCTATTGTAAAACTGGTTCAGAAGACTTAAATCAAAGTAGCACATTTTTAACTGATATAGATCATAATTTTAATAAGATAACAATAATAATTCTATGATACATTTCGGTTAAGAACGGTCCAAAGATTCTTATGGGATTATGATTCTAGCCTTCCGATTGACCATGATGCGAACCAGTTTCACATAAGCACAATAACACTTGGCTATGTGTTAGTTGCATCATTTATCAGTTGCTCATCAATTATCATAAACAGATTATTTTGAAGATTCAAATTTGCTTCCATTCGGTTAATATGTGACTATATTTGTTGCCCTTATTTCTTGACTTTATTTCTAGCAAACTTGTTGTGGAACCTATATTCATTGTAAGTGGATCATATATGCATCTCAGTCTATTGAAAAACTTAAATCGTAATGCCGTAAGAGCCCTTGGACCATTCATGACATGAATGAACCATAGAAGAAAATACTTTTGATCACTTCTAACAATTATTCATTGAACTCGATACTTTCCCTGCAATATACTATTTCATACATTGTTATCTATTATACAGATTGATATAATATTTTAGAATCTGCTGTCTCATTATAAATTTAAAATATTCTCATGTCACGACATTCTAATTTTTCGTGAACATATAAAATTTCATTTTCTCACATCGCTAGAACAATAAGTATTGTAAAAGCTGTAGAATGTTTGATAGAAAAAAATACGAATACAAATTACGGCTCACTTTTATGCTAGGAACCTAGTGACGTGCGCATGCGCCTACCTTGTACATGTATTGCTATAGTCAGTGGCTTTCAAACAAAGAGCATTCCACCTAAATACGTACAAGTGTGTGGCTCGCTGACAATAATGATTTTTTTTCAATACTAGTTGGCTTATAAGGCTTGGTTCAGGTTTTATTCTGGCTGTTTTTTTTTTAACTGAAAAAACACTAATTTACTGTTTTCCCATACTACTTGACCTTGAGAAGCTCGGTTCAGGTTGAGTTTTGTATTTTTTGAACTAAAAAACACTGATTCACTGTTTTCCAATACTTATTGGCCTGGAAAGCTCGTTTAAGGTTATGTTAAAGTTGCTTTTTCTTGAATGTAAAATACTAGTCCCCACCGTTCTAGTGCCACTGGAAAATTTCTTTGAATCTACGTGGCGCCATCTCTTTTCACTTTTATAACTACCACTAGGTTCCTATTGTAAAAATCTACCAAAATTACTTATGGTCTAATGGAAGACTCTATTCGCATACGAAAGTTTAATAAAATAACATCACTTCTAGATTCCAAATTAGTTTGCAGCAACAGATTGATAATTGACAACTGACGCATGCGCACAAACGGTTTAGAAGTGTATGCGTACGTTCCGTTTGTATCTCAAAATTTGAGAAAGAATGAATAATGACAAATGATACTTTCATCATCGTTTTCACCCAAGCTTATCGTGTTTTATCAGCTCAATGCAGTTTTTAGGAGAAATATAGAAATACTACAAATACGAAATTATTAGAACTATTTATACTATAATATGAATTTGTGTCATCATATTGTAACATGATCCATTTGATGATTCATAGATTATTGTACAAAATATTTAGGTACAGTCAGTTCCTTGAGAAATATTTGATTTATATTTTTAAACAAATAAAAAATTCAGATGTAAACTCCTATTCGTTGATTCAATTGAATTTTCAATGTATTGGCTTCATTGATTGGAAGGGATTTTATAATCTGCTGATGATTGCATGTTTCATTGTTGTACCTCAACAAAATGTACGATTGGATTGGTTGGTCCCTGCAATATATGTGTTAATGTCTGATTCATACATTTAAAACGTAGAAAGAGCACCTCACTAATATTCTAATGGAATATTGTGTACAACAATGTACTCTAATTCAACAATGACATTCTAGTCCCTACTGCATACATTAGATTTGTCTACTACGCATTGAATCATTAGCTCATGAATAAACATCAGAGCCTAGGCTATTAGATGTCAGAAACCTCAGATCGAGATCTTAGAACTACTAGGATTTGCTACTCTTTCCAATGAACTTGATATAGCCAAGGATCTCCCAACGGTATACAGCAGTATGATATAATTGTGTTTATATCAAACATTGAATGCATATTTCCAGTATATGTACATCGATCGAATTTTTGGGATCGAAAGCAGAATCATCAAGTAATTATCTCTTATCATTTTCCATTTCATTTACCCAGTGAATAGGAACATCCATAATAAGTAAATATCAAATTGGTCACTTTTTTTAAAGTATACAGAATATATACGTTTAATCCATTCGAGTATTATTTTATTATTTGAATCGTCCACACCCAAGCTTATCGTGTTTCATCAGCTCAATGCAGTTTTCAGGAGAATTATTTTCCACATAACATCAAATAAAAAGTTGATGAGAATATTTATTTTTTTATTGCAGAATATTTATCACTTGTACCAAACTATAGTCACTTGAGATATTTCAAGTGGCATTTAATCTTCAGTACTTATTTTACAGAAAATCAATATTGTAAATTAGGATATAAATCGTATCTAGAAAATAGTATATTCAAATGATGGATCGTCAGAAAATGGATGAATCAGTATTAGTGAATTAAATTCATATCACTCAAGCAGACGTTTCAAATTTTATTAATTCTTCTCCAGTACCTACAAATAATAAAATTTCCTTCAATAATATCACCACAAAACTATAATTATGTGATTAGATATGTAGGTACCAAGTAGACTGACTGAACTTCTCTTCAACCTGCAGCGCTAATCATGAATTTATTGTATGCATGTTTCCGAAATACTCTCAAATATGAGATAAATTGTCTAGTGTATTAATGAATACATGCTTATGGTCCATTCATCTCAAATACTTTTCTTGATGATTTATTCGACTCTACGATATAAAATACAAAGTTAGTTGGATAATTATGAATACATACCAATGAATAACCTTATTCCGTTGATGATCCTGAATGGATATATTCGATCTGAGAAATATCTAAAAAAATTTGTCGCAAAAGCCAGAATACTTTGTATAAATAAGGCTGGGCAACAACGATCATTACCACTATTACCAGTTCAATAATATGAAAGATGGTGTGTTAATACAATAACGACGATGATTGTAATGTTATGCTCGTCCTCATGTTGGTAATAAAGCAGAACTCATTGATACGCTAGGATGACAATTATTTCCATATTAGGTTCAAATTATTCAATACAATATTAATTCTGAATACAGAGGGTGATAATCAACAAATTCAGTAAGAGATTACATTTAACACATTCTGGACATAATTTCAGATACTTTTGCTTCGTTGATTTGATAAGTTTTCGACGAAATTCAAGACAAGGCTTTGGGAAGCTAATTAAATAATATTAATTGTCCAAAAATCACTTACTACGCATATCGCTGTGACATATTCCATAACAACAGCGCTATTCTGCCCCTTTGTGAACTGATAACAATATATATTTTCATTAAAAAGCTTGTATCATGATTTTACTGTAAATATATATCAAAATTGTAATGAATATGAGTTTCTTAAAATCTCACATTGAAAACATAGTATTAACGGCTTATCTACGTATTAAGTGCCCAAGAAACATGGCGGATGTCCAGGCATGCGCACAAAAAAATTCCAATTATGAAAAGAGCTATCGTTGGCATCTTATATAAAAGTAAGTTTATTGATTGATAGAAATGATTTCCTGATAAAAATTGGAATCATGATCATCGAGCATTCTGCTATAGCAGCTTCCAATAAATCCTTGAGCATAACCTAGAAAATATTACATAAAGTTACACTTGAATTACAAAAATAAGTTTCTTGATTATTACAATTGATTTCCTTATAACAATTACATGTTGAAATCATCTTGGAACTTATGCGATCGCTTGTTTGAAAGGATTTATATTGTACGAGATATGCCTGTTTTTTATTTTGTGTTGAAAATGCATAGTATTGTGACATTATACTTTATTCCAAAAGAAGTTTGAGTATAGCCTGAAAAATATTACATGAGATTGTCATTTTGTTAATATTATTCAATTAAACTACTCACTTTCTATTTATGAGATGTGTACATTGATGTGAACTGTCATTGACTGCAAATGCGAGTACGCATGTGCAGTTTCTGCTTGGGGATTAAGTTGGCAATACTGACGTTTTATCGAATGTCAAAAAATTTATTTCTATTGATATAAGCTTTATAGAAGCTTCGAATACATCACAAATTATCCATTTTAATGTTTTATCTATATAATAATACATAATATCTATATTAAATGGTGATGTTGTAATATACTGAGAAATATTTAAAATACCTGTATGTCAAACTTGACAGAAGCGACCTGATGTTCATTAATTTTTTGTCAGAGATAACTTGAGAATATTTCGACGGCCGGTGAACGGTCATTTTTGACAATTGTAGTCGATGGTTTCGGCCTTCTCCTGTGATTACTATACATGTCATGGTATTCGAATATATAAAAGGCACTAGTCCTCATTAAGATGCATTGAATAGAGAAGAAATGAACAAAATTAAATATACCGTTAAAGCTGTAGCGACGAATAAAAATATTTTTGGGAACACAACTGACAGTTGTAATTGCAAAAATTCAAGCGGATTAGTATATAGGACTAGCGTTTCGACCTGCTTCGCAGGTCTAAGCGCTAGGCTTCGCAGCTCCATATGTGAACCGTCTCCGGCAAAAATAATTTCGCTCCATATCATATTTCTGCATCCTCTCTTATTCGTGATTTCACTGTTTTTTATAGACAAATCCCAATTTTTTTTTATGTATTTATCTGGAGAGATATCATTGATTTCTACTTCTTTACAAACTACAGAAACACTAGTCGTCGCAGCTCCTTATATGTACCGCCTCTCTGTCAAGAATTCTTCTTTTACAAAATCAATCTCGAATGTGAATTGAGCTCACATAATTCCTCTGATTCATATTACATTTCTACACTTTTCTCTGCCCGTGATTGAATTGATTGACAGTTTCCAATGATATCTAGATAAAATTCCTTGAGAAAATCATTGATTTCATTCCCTTTAAGGATTAGCGACGAGATGGCGAAATTGTTCCTCTAGTAGAACCATCTTTTCAACCGGGTCTGAGACTATTATTATAAGTAGATATATAATCATCAAATACAATATATTACATCTTGAGGAACTAATAATAGCTAAATCCTCCAATAAGAGTCAATCTCTTATCAATGGTAGTGAGATGCTAGTGCCAAGACCTGTATATAAGACCGTGATGGGTGAATTTACATGCTCCATTTCTGCATGGAGAACTGCAAAAGTTTTACAAATTGCCAATACCACTGTGAAAATAATTTACTCCATGTATTAAGTTTGCAATAATTTAAGAGTTAGCGGACATAATTTATTTACTTATATATTCATGTTGTTCTTTCTTATTTGCAACGTTTTTCGTCTAACGCATCGTCAACGCTACCATCGACAAACCTTGGTATGCCACGTCCAAATATAAGTAAAAAAAATTCCATCTTGCATTGATAATAATTATCTCCCTACTTTAAAAAAATTCATCGAACTTCATGATAAATCAATATAAACCGCTAATAATTCAGGGAAATGTTCCAGGTGAATGTTGTGCCAATTCATTTGAAGATCAATCTCAGTTATTTTATTTCTTTTGATAAATACCACCGTTGATAAAATAGAGGCAAAAAACTCGAACATTCCATCAATGAAGTTTTGGTATTACAGATTGATAGTACCTTATTTATAAATATGAACTAATTTTTCGGATAAAAAACTTGAATATGAAATTTTAGTCAAAGATTTCTAGGCGTTCTCAAGTACTCGTGTTTTGAGACATAGACAAAGAACGACTGACTCCCTTTTGAATCATGTTTTTGGGCTCAGTAGGGTCTAAAAAGTGAAGATTCATTGAAAGCGACAACTGTCCTTATACTTTCTTGTAAATGCGTCCCAGTGGTTGATTTTAATTTTAATTTTGAATGGAGTTGCATACCAATATATACATCAACTACCTGGACAGATCTAATTTGAATCTTCTGACTGCATGAATTCAGTTATGATGTTATTGATGTCTGATGCACGACTAACAGTAGATGGAACTGTCTGATAGTAAAGTACAATTTTGTGCTATTCTAAAACTGGTTCAGAAGACTTAAATCGAAGTAGCACATTTTTAACTGAAATAGATCATAATTTTAATAAAACAACAATAATTCTATAATACATTTCGGTTAAGAACGGTCCAAAGATTCTTATGGGACTATGATTCTAGCCTTCCGATTGACCATGATGCGAACCAGTTTCACAGGAGCACAATAACACTTGGCTATGTGTCAGTTGCTTATCGATCATCATAAACAGATTATTTTGAAGATTCAAATTTGCTTCCATTCGGTTAATATGTGACTATATTTGTTGCTCCTATTTCTTGACTTTATTTTTAGCAAACTTGTTGTGAAACCTATATTCATTGTGAGTGTATCATATTCGCATTTCAGTCTATTGAAAGACTTAAATCGTAATGCCGTAAGAGCCCTTGGACCATTCATGACATAAATGAACCATAGAAAAAAATACTTTTGATCACTTCTAACAATTATTCATTGAACTTGATACTTTCCCTGCAATATACTATTTCATACATTGTTATCCATTATATAAATTGATACAATATTTTAGAATCTGTTCTCTCATTATAAATTTAAAATATGTTCATGTCACGACATTCTAATTTTTCGTGAACATATAAAATTTCATTTTCTCACATCGCTAAAACAATAAGTATTGTAAAAGCTGTAGAATATTTGATAGAAAAAAATACGAATACAAATTACGGCTCACTTTTATGCTAGGAACCTAGTAACGTGCGCATGCGCGTACCTTGTACATGTATTGCTATAGTCAGTGGCTTTCAAACAAAGAGCATTCCACCTAAATACTGAAAAAACACTAATTTACTGTTTTCCAATACTACTTGACCTTAAAAGGCTCGGTTTAGGTTAAGTTTTGTATTTTTTGAACTGAAAAACACTGATTTACTGTTTTCCAATACTAATTGGCCTGGAAAGCTCGTTTTAGGTTATGTTAAAGTTGCTTTTGATTGAATGTAAGATACTATGACACTAAATACATGAGTATTATCATCCGCCATTCTGTGTCCTTAGGAAGCGCTTTAGCATATATGAACAGTGCAGAAAACGCGATAATTGAGTCGAAATAGTTCAATCTTTAGGTAAAAAATGTGATAAAATAATGTCGGAGTCTTTCAGACTATTTATTTTCTGCATGATGTATTATTTGTAACCAAATTACATGCTTCAATTTAGAATTTTCAGTTATCAAATGTTGAATCAAATTATTCGGTTTCCAATCATATATAATAAGAATATTATTAAATACTTAGAATATCATTATGGAATTTTAATTTATATTGTGTAATACAATTTTTGAAAACAATCTGACAAATTTATTGCACTTCGATATCTCTAAATATGTAAAACTCCATTGTTTATCTTCAAACTTTGTAATCTTTAACTTTCCTAGGAAAAATTTTATGCATATCTATTGGAAGATTCATTATTTTACTGCTCTCACCCAAGGAATAAAAAATATGGAAGTCTATTATCTGCAATTTTTTATATCGCATGTCTTCATAAAAAATTGTTAGTTCGTAATATTTTACTTATCAAAGAAATAATAATTGATTATATATTATTTATACTTATAATATATCTATATATGTAAATATATAATATATATTCTATATAATAGGTACCTATGTATAAAACATAAATATATTGATCAATTATTGCTTGAAATTGAGGTTAGATTTTATGATCGTGTCTAAAAATTTAGATGAAAATATATATTAAAATGAAGAGATAACTTTAATCAAAATTTTGATCTGATCATAACTTTAAATGGAAATTTTGACTGAATATACGTACTTTTATATGAAATACTTATAACTCGTCTGTGAATCTCACAGCCACAATTGCCGCTAATAATGATGATAAATCATTTGGCACAATAATGAGTCACTCCGATACTATTTTCTCTAGTTTTTCAAGTTATTATAACATTTTATCCTCGTCCAACAATGCATTTCTTGTAATGTTTACATTGGTTTACACATGCTTTCTTTTATTGACAGGACACCAAATGGTGGATGATAATACCTATGTTTTTAGTGCTCTAAAAATACTAGTCCCCACCGTTCTAGTGCCACTGGAAAATTTCTTTGAATCTCTGTGGCGCCATCTCTTTTTACTTTTATAACCACCACTAGGTTCCTATTGTAAAAATCTACCCAAATTTCTCATGGTCTACTGGAAGAGTCTATTCGCATACGAAAGTTTAATAGAATAACATCACTTCTAGATTTCAAATTAGTTTGCAGCAACAGACTAATAATTGACAACTGACGCATGCGCACAAACGGTTTAGAAGTGTATGCGTACGTTCCGTTTGTATCTCAAAATTTGAGAAAGAATGAATGATGACAAATGATACTTTCATCATCGTTTTCACCCAAGCTTATCAATGGAGCTTTTAGGAGGAATAAAGAAATACTACAAATACGAAATTGATAGAACTATTTATACTATAATATGAATTTGTGTCATCATATTGTAACATGATCCATTTGATGATTCATAGATTATTGCACAAAATATTTAGGTACAGTTAATTCCTCAAGAAATATTTGATTTATATTTTTAAACAAATAGAGAATTCAGATTGATGGCCCCATTGTCGTAATCTAATGTCATTACTCTATTTGATCCATTGTAAGGTTATGGACTGATGGTTCTCACCAATTTTGATCAATGTAAACTCCTATTCGTTGATTCAATTGAATTTTCAATGTATTGGCTTCATTGATTGAAAGGGATTTTATAATCTGCTGATGATTGCATGTTTCATTGTTGTACCTCAACAAAATGTACGATTGGATTGGTTGGTTCTTGCTATATATATGTTAATGTCTGATTCATACATTTGAAACGTAGAAAGAGCACCTCACTAATATTTTAATGGAATATTATGTACAAAATTATCATTAAGAACTCCTCCAAGTTGAGTATCTCTTGGTACATATCTTCTGTAATCCATATAGGCTACGTTTGTTGTGTATAACCTGTGTACAACAATGAACTCTTGAATTCAACAATGACATTCTAGTCTCTAGTGCATACATCAGATTTGTCTATTACGCGTTGAATCATTAGCTCATGAATAAACATCAGAGCCTAGGCTATAAGATGTCAGAAACTTCAGATCGAAATCTTAGAACTACTGGGATTTGCTACTCTTTCCAATGAACTTGATATAGCCAAGGATCTCCCAACGGTATATAGCAGTATGATATAATTGTCTTTATATCAAACTTCGAATGAATATTTTCAGTATATGTACATCGATCGAATTTTTGGGATCGAAAGCAGAATCATCAAGTAATTATCTCTTATCCCATTTCATTTACCCGGTGAATAGGAACATCCATAATAAATATCAAACTGGTCACTTTTTTATAGTATAAAGAATATATACGTTATATCTATTCGAGTATTATTTTATTATTTGAATCGTTCACACCCAAGCTTATCGTGTTCCATCAGCTCGATGCAGTTTTCAGAAGAATTATCTTCAACATAACATCAAATAAAAAGTTGATAAGAATATTTATTTTTTTATTGCAGAATATTTATCACATGTACCAAACCATAGTCACTTGAGATATTTCAAGTGGCATTTGATCTTCAGTACTTATTTTACAGAAAATCAATATTGTAAATTAGGATATAAATCGTATCTAGAAAATAGTATATTCAAATGATGGATCGTCAGAAAATGGATGAATCAGTATTAGTGAATTAAATTCATATCACTCAAGCAGACGTTTCAAATTTTATTAATTCTTCTCCAGTACCTACAAATAATAAAATTTCCTTCAATAATATCACCACAAAACTATAATTATGTGATTAGATATGTAGGTACCAAGTAGACTGACTGAACTTCTCTTCAACCTGCAGCGCTAATCATGAATTTATTGTATGCATGTTTCCGAAATACTCTCAAATATGAGATAAATTGTCTAGTGTATTAATGAATACATGCTTATGGTCCATTCATCTCAAATACTTTTCTTGATGATTTATTCGACTCTACGATATAAAATACAAAGTTAGTTGGATAATTATGAATACATACCAATGAATAACCTTATTCCGTTGATGATCCTGAATGGATATATTCGATCTGAGAAATATCTAAAAAAATTTGTCGCAAAAGCCAGAATACTTTGTATAAATAAGGCTGGGCAACAACGATCATTACCACTATTACCAGTTCAATAATATGAAAGATGGTGTGTTAATACAATAACGACGATGATTGTAATGTTATGCTCGTCCTCATGTTGGTAATAAAGCAGAACTCATTGATACGCTAGGATGACAATTATTTCCATATTAGGTTCAAATTATTCAATACAATATTAATTCTGAATACAGAGGGTGATAATCAACAAATTCAGTAAGAGATTACATTTAACACATTCTGGACATAATTTCAGATACTTTTGCTTCGTTGATTTGATAAGTTTTCGACGAAATTCAAGACAAGGCTTTGGGAAGCTAATTAAATAATATTAATTGTCCAAAAATCACTTACTACGCATATCGCTGTGACATATTCCATAACAACAGCGCTATTCTGCCCCTTTGTGAACTGATAACAATATATATTTTCATTAAAAAGCTTGTATCATGATTTTACTGTAAATATATATCAAAATTGTAATGAATATGAGTTTCTTAAAATCTCACATTGAAAACATAGTATTAACGGCTTATCTACGTATTAAGTGCCCAAGAAACATGGCGGATGTCCAGGCATGCGCACAAAAAAATTCCAATTATGAAAAGAGCTATCTTTGGCATCTTATATAAAAGTAAGTTTATTGATTGATAGAATTGATTTCCTGATAAAAATTGGAATCATGATCATCGAGCATTCTGCTATAGCAGCTTCCAATAAATCCTTGAGCATAACCTAGAAATAATTACATAAAGTTACACTTGAATTACAAAAATAAGTCTCTTGATTATTACAATTGATTTCCTTATAACAATTACATGTTGAAATCATCTTGGAACTTATGCGATCGCTTGTTTGAAAGGATTTATATTGTACGAGATATGCCTGTTTTTTATTTTGTGTTGAAAATGCATAGTATTGTGACATTATACTTTATTCCAAAAGAAGTTTGAGTATAGCCTGAAAAATATTACATGAGATTGTCATTTTGTTAATATTATTCAATTAAACTACTCACTTTCTATTTATGAGATGTGTACATTGATGTGAACTGTCATTGACTGCAAATGCGAGTACGCATGTGCAGTTTCTGCTTGGGGATTAAGTTGGCAATACTGACGTTTTATCGAATGTCAAAAAATTTATTTCTATTGATATAAGCTTTATAGAAGCTTCGAATACATCACAAATTATCCATTTTAATGTTTTATCTATATAATAATACATAATATCTATATTAAATGGTGATGTTGTAATATACTGAGAAATATTTAAAATACCTGTATGTCAAACTTGACAGAAGCGACCTGATGTTCATTAATTTTTTGTCAGAGATAACTTGAGAATATTTCGACGGCCGGTGAACGGTCATTTTTGACAATTGTAGTCGATGGTTTCGGCCTTCTCCTGTGATTACTATACATGTCATGGTATTCGAATATATAAAAGGCACTAGTCCTCATTAAGATGCATTGAATAGAGAAGAAATGAACAAAATTAAATATACCGTTAAAGCTGTAGCGACGAATAAAAATATTTTTGGGAACACAACTGACAGTTGTAATTGCAAAAATTCAAGCGGATTAGTATATAGGACTAGCGTTTCGACCTGCTTCGCAGGTCTAAGCGCTAGGCTTCGCAGCTCCATATGTGAACCGTCTCCGGCAAAAATAATTTCGCTCCATATCATATTTCTGCATCCTCTCTTATTCGTGATTTCACTGTTTTTTATAGACAAATCCCAATTTTTTTTTATGTATTTATCTGGAGAGATATCATTGATTTCTACTTCTTTACAAACTACAGAAACACTAGTCGTCGCAGCTCCTTATATGTACCGCCTCTCTGTCAAGAATTCTTCTTTTACAAAATCAATCTCGAATGTGAATTGAGCTCACATAATTCCTCTGATTCATATTACATTTCTACACTTTTCTCTGCCCGTGATTGAATTGATTGACAGTTTCCAATGATATCTAGATAAAATTCCTTGAGAAAATCATTGATTTCATTCCCTTTAAGGATTAGCGACGAGATGGCGAAATTGTTCCTCTAGTAGAACCATCTTTTCAACCGGGTCTGAGACTATTATTATAAGTAGATATATAATCATCAAATACAATATATTACATCTTGAGGAACTAATAATAGCTAAATCCTCCAATAAGAGTCAATCTCTTATCAATGGTAGTGAGATGCTAGTGCCAAGACCTGTATATAAGACCGTGATGGGTGAATTTACATGCTCCATTTCTGCATGGAGAACTGCAAAAGTTTTACAAATTGCCAATACCACTGTGAAAATAATTTACTCCATGTATTAAGTTTGCAATAATTTAAGAGTTAGCGGACATAATTTATTTACTTATATATTCATGTTGTTCTTTCTTATTTGCAACGTTTTTCGTCTAACGCATCGTCAACGCTACCATCGACAAACCTTGGTATGCCACGTCCAAATATAAGTAAAAAAAATTCCATCTTGCATTGATAATAATTATCTCCCTACTTTAAAAAAATTCATCGAACTTCATGATAAATCAATATAAACCGCTAATAATTTAGGGAAATGTTCCAGGTGAATGTTGTGCCAATTCATTTGAAGATCAATCTCAGTTATTTTATTTCTTTTGATAAATACCACCGTTGATAAAATAGAGGCAAAAAACTCGAACATTCCATCAATGAAGTTTTGGTATTACAGATTGATAGTACCTTATTTATAAATATGAACTAATTTTTCGGATAAAAAACTTGAATATGAAATTTTAGTCAAAGATTTCTAGGCGTTCTCAAGTACTCGTGTTTTGAGACATAGACAAAGAACGACTGACTCCCTTTTGAATCATGTTTTTGGGCTCAGTAGGGTCTAAAAAGTGAAGATTCATTGAAAGCGACAACTGTCCTTATACTTTCTTGTAAATGCGTCCCAGTGGTTGATTTTAATTTTAATTTTGAATGGAGTTGCATACCAATATATACATCAACTACCTGGACAGATCTAATTTGAATCTTCTGACTGCATGAATTCAGTTATGATGTTATTGATGTCTGATGCACGACTAACAGTAGATGGAACTGTCTGATAGTAAAGTACAATTTTGTGCTATTCTAAAACTGGTTCAGAAGACTTAAATCGAAGTAGCACATTTTTAACTGAAATAGATCATAATTTTAATAAAACAACAATAATTCTATAATACATTTCGGTTAAGAACGGTCCAAAGATTCTTATGGGACTATGATTCTAGCCTTCCGATTGACCATGATGCGAACCAGTTTCACAGGAGCACAATAACACTTGGCTATGTGTCAGTTGCTTATCGATCATCATAAACAGATTATTTTGAAGATTCAAATTTGCTTCCATTCGGTTAATATGTGACTATATTTGTTGCTCCTATTTCTTGACTTTATTTTTAGCAAACTTGTTGTGAAACCTATATTCATTGTGAGTGTATCATATTCGCATTTCAGTCTATTGAAAGACTTAAATCGTAATGCCGTAAGAGCCCTTGGACCATTCATGACATAAATGAACCATAGAAAAAAATACTTTTGATCACTTCTAACAATTATTCATTGAACTTGATACTTTCCCTGCAATATACTATTTCATACATTATTATCCATTATATAAATTGATACAATATTTTAGAATCTGTTCTCTCATTATAAATTTAAAATATGTTCATGTCACGACATTCTAATTTTTCGTGAACATATAAAATTTCATTTTCTCACATCGCTAAAACAATAAGTATTGTAAAAGCTGTAGAATATTTGATAGAAAAAAATACGAATACAAATTACGGCTCACTTTTATGCTAGGAACCTAGTAACGTGCGCATGCGCGTACCTTGTACATGTATTGCTATAGTCAGTGGCTTTCAAACAAAGAGCATTCCACCTAAATACTGAAAAAACACTAATTTACTGTTTTCCAATACTACTTGACCTTAAAAGGCTCGGTTTAGGTTAAGTTTTGTATTTTTTGAACTGAAAAACACTGATTTACTGTTTTCCAATACTAATTGGCCTGGAAAGCTCGTTTTAGGTTATGTTAAAGTTGCTTTTGATTGAATGTAAGATACTATGACACTAAATACATGAGTATTATCATCCGCCATTCTGTGTCCTTAGGAAGCGCTTTAGCATATATGAACAGTGCAGAAAACGCGATAATTGAGTCGAAATAGTTCAATCTTTAGGTAAAAAATGTGATAAAATAATGTCGGAGTCTTTCAGACTATTTATTTTCTGCATGATGTATTATTTGTAACCAAATTACATGCTTCAATTTAGAATTTTCAGTTATCAAATGTTGAATCAAATTATTCGGTTTCCAATCATATATAATAAGAATATTATTAAATACTTAGAATATCATTATGGAATTTTAATTTATATTGTGTAATACAATTTTTGAAAACAATCTGACAAATTTATTGCACTTCGATATCTCTAAATATGTAAAACTCCATTGTTTATCTTCAAACTTTGTAATCTTTAACTTTCCTACGAAAAATTTTATGCATATTTATTGGAAGATTCATTATTTTACTGCTCTCACCCAAGGGATAAAAAATATGGAAGTCTATTATCTGCAATTTTTTATATCGCATGTCTT
Organism: Dromius quadrimaculatus; assembly: GCA_963989225.1. Classification (NCBI taxonomy): domain Eukaryota; kingdom Metazoa; phylum Arthropoda; class Insecta; order Coleoptera; family Carabidae; genus Dromius; species Dromius quadrimaculatus. The sequence continues at coordinate 20,065 of CAXDIG010000032.1, forward strand.
CATAAAAAATTGTTAGTTCGTAATATTTTACTTATCAAAGAAATAATAATTGATTATATATTATTTATACTTATAATATATCTATATATGTAAATATATAATATATATTCTATATAATAGGTACCTATGTATAAAACATAAATATATTGATCAATTATTGCTTGAAATTGAGGTTAGATTTTATGATCGTGTCTAAAAATTTAGATGAGAATATATATTAAAATGAAGAGATAACTTTAATCAAAATTTTGATCTGATCATAACTTTAAATGGAAATTTTGACTGAATATACGTACTTTTATATGAAATACTTATAACTCGTCTGTGAATCTCACAGCCACAATTGCCGCTAATAATGATGATAAATCATTTGGCACAATAATGAGTCACTCCGATACTATTTTCTCTAGTTTTTCAAGTTATTATAACATTTTATCCTCGTCCAACAATGCATTTCTTGTAATGTTTACATTGGTTTACACATGCTTTCTTTTATTGACAGGACACCAAATGGTGGATGATAATACCTATGTTTTTAGTGCTCTAAAAATACTAGTCCCCACCGTTCTAGTGCCACTGGAAAATTTCTTTGAATCTCTGTGGCGCCATCTCTTTTTACTTTTATAACCACCACTAGGTTCCTATTGTAAAAATCTACCCAAATTTCTCATGGTCTACTGGAAGAGTCTATTCGCATACGAAAGTTTAATAGAATAACATCACTTCTAGATTTCAAATTAGTTTGCAGCAACAGACTAATAATTGACAACTGACGCATGCGCACAAACGGTTTAGAAGTGTATGCGTACGTTCCGTTTGTATCTCAAAATTTGAGAAAGAATGAATGATGACAAATGATACTTTCATCATCGTTTTCACCCAAGCTTATCAATGGAGCTTTTAGGAGGAATAAAGAAATACTACAAATACGAAATTGATAGAACTATTTATACTATAATATGAATTTGTGTCATCATATTGTAACATGATCCATTTGATGATTCATAGATTATTGCACAAAATATTTAGGTACAGTTAATTCCTCAAGAAATATTTGATTTATATTTTTAAACAAATAGAGAATTCAGATTGATGGCCCCATTGTCGTAATCTAATGTCATTACTCTATTTGATCCATTGTAAGGTTATGGACTGATGGTTCTCACCAATTTTGATCAATGTAAACTCCTATTCGTTGATTCAATTGAATTTTCAATGTATTGGCTTCATTGATTGAAAGGGATTTTATAATCTGCTGATGATTGCATGTTTCATTGTTGTACCTCAACAAAATGTACGATTGGATTGGTTGGTCCTTGCTATATATATGTTAATGTCTGATTCATACATTTGAAACGTAGAAAGAGCACCTCACTAATATTTTAATGGAATATTATGTACAAAATTATCATTAAGAACTCCTCCAAGTTGAGTATCTCTTGGTACATATCTTCTGTAATCCATATAGGCTACGTTTGTTGTGTATAACCTGTGTACAACAATGAACTCTTGAATTCAACAATGACATTCTAGTCTCTAGTGCATACATCAGATTTGTCTATTACGCGTTGAATCATTAGCTCATGAATAAACATCAGAGCCTAGGCTATAAGATGTCAGAAACTTCAGATCGAAATCTTAGAACTACTGGGATTTGCTACTCTTTCCAATGAACTTGATATAGCCAAGGATCTTCCAACGGTATATAGCAGTATGATATAATTGTCTTTATATCAAACTTCGAATGAATATTTTCAGTATATGTACATCGATCGAATTTTTGGGATCGAAAGCAGAATCATCAAGTAATTATCTCTTATCCCATTTCATTTACCCGGTGAATAGGAAAATCCATAATAAATATCAAACTGGTCACTTTTTTATAGTATAAAGAATATATACGTTATATCTATTCGAGTATTATTTTATTATTTGAATCGTTCACACCCAAGCTTATCGTGTTCCATCAGCTCGATGCAGTTTTCAGAAGAATTATCTTCAACATAACATCAAATAAAAAGTTGATAAGAATATTTATTTTTTTATTGCAGAATATTTATCACATGTACCAAACCATAGTCACTTGAGATATTTCAAGTGGCATTTAATCTTCAGTACTTATTTTACAGAAAATCAATATTGTAAATTAGGATATAAATCGTATCTAGAAAATAGTATATTCAAATGATGGATCGTCAGAAAATGGATGAATCAGTATTAGTGAATTAAATTCATATCACTCAAGCAGACGTTTCAAATTTTATTAATTCTTCTCCAGTACCTACAAATAATAAAATTTCCTTCAATAATATCACCACAAAACTATAATTATGTGATTAGATATGTAGGTACCAAGTAGACTGACTGAACTTCTCTTCAACCTGCAGCGCTAATCATGAATTTATTGTATGCATGTTTCCGAAATACTCTCAAATATGAGATAAATTGTCTAGTGTATTAATGAATACATGCTTATGGTCCATTCATCTCAAATACTTTTCTTGATGATTTATTCGACTCTACGATATAAAATACAAAGTTAGTTGGATAATTATGAATACATACCAATGAATAACCTTATTCCGTTGATGATCCTGAATGGATATATTCGATCTGAGAAATATCTAAAAAAATTTGTCGCAAAAGCCAGAATACTTTGTATAAATAAGGCTGGGCAACAACGATCATTACCACTATTACCAGTTCAATAATATGAAAGATGGTGTGTTAATACAATAACGACGATGATTGTAATGTTATGCTCGTCCTCATGTTGGTAATAAAGCAGAACTCATTGATACGCTAGGATGACAATTATTTCCATATTGGGTTCAAATTATTCAATACAATATTAATTCTGAATACAGAGGGTGATAATCAAAGAGTTCAGTAAGAGATTACATTTAACACATTCTGGACATAATTTCAGATACTTTTGCTTCGTTGATTTGATAAGTTTTCGACGAAATTCAAGACAAGGCTTTGGGAAGCTAATTAAATAATATTAATTGTCCAAAAATCACTTACTACGCATATCGCTGTGACATATTCCATAACAACAGCGCTATTCTGCCTCTTTGTGAACTGATAACAATATATATTTTCATTAAAAAGCTTGTATCATGATTTTACTGTAAATATATATCAAAATTGTAATAAATATGAGTTTCCTGAAATCTCACATTGAAAACATGGTATTAACGGCTTATCTACGTATTAAGTGCCCAAGAAACATAGAGGATGTCCAGGCATGCGCACAAAAAAATTCCAATCATGAAAAGAGCTATCGTTGGCATCTTATATAAAAGTAAGTTTATTGATTGATAGAATTGATTTCCTGATAAAAATTGGAATCATGATCATCGAGCATTCTGCTATAGCAGCTTCCAATAAATCCTTGAGCATAACCTAGAAAATATTACATAAAGTTACACTTGAATTACAAAAATAAGTTTCTTGATTAGTACAATCGATTTCCTTATAACAATTACATGTTGAAATCATCTTGGAACTTATGCGAACGCTTGTTTAAAAGGATTCATATTGTACGAGATATAACTGTTTTCTATTTTGTGTTGAAAATGCATAGTATTGTGACATTATACTTTATTCCAAAAGAAGTTTGAGTATAGCCTGAAAAATATTACATGAGATTGTCATTTTGTCAATATTATTCAACTAAACTACTCACTTTCTATTTATGAGATGTGTACATTGATGTAAACTGTCATTGACTGCAAATGCGATGACGCATGTGCAGTTTCTGCTTGGGGAATAAGTTGGCAATACTGACGTTTTATTGAATGTCATAAAATTTATTTCTATTGATATAAGCTTTATAGAAGCTTCGAATACATCACAAATTATCCATTTTAATGTTTTATCTATATAATGATACATAATATCTATATTAAATAGTGATGTAATATTCTGAGAAATATTTAAAATACCTGTATGTCAAACTTGACAGAAGCGACCTGATGTTCATTGATTTTTTGTCAGAGATAACTTGAGAATATTTCGACGGCCGGTGAACTGTCATTTTTGACAATTGTAGTCGATGGTTTTGGCCTACTGCTGTGATTACTATACATGTCATGGTATTCGAATATATAAAAGGCACTAGTCCTCATTACTATGCATTGAATAGAGAAGAAATGAAGAAAAATTAAATATACCGTTAAAGCTGTAGCGACGAATAAAAATATTTTTGGAAACATACAACTGACAGTTGTAATTGCAAAAATGTAAGCGGATTAGTATATAGGACTAGCGTTTCGACCTGCTTCGCAGGTCTAAGCGCTAGGCTTCGCGGCTCCATATGTGAACCGCCTCCGGCAAAAATAATTTCTTGATAAGATTAGTTCCGATTATAATTTTAGCGTACAGAATCCTTCTGCTCCATATCATATTTCTGCATCCTCTCTTATTCGTGATTTCACTGTTTTTTATAGACAAATCCAAATTTTTTTTTTATGTATTTATCTGGAGAGGTATCATTGATTTCAACTCCTTCACAAACTACAGAAACACTAGTCGTCGCAGCTCCATATATGTACCGCCTCTCTGTCAAGAATTCTTCTTTTACAAAATCAATCTCGAATGTGAATTGAGCTCACATAATTCCTCTGATTCATATTAAATTTCTACACTTTTCTCTGCTCGTGATTGAATTGATTGACAGTTTCCAACGATATCTAGATAAAATTCCTTGAGAAAATCATTGATTTCATTCCCTTTAAGGATTAGCGACGAGATGGCGAAATTGTTCCTCTAGTAGAACCATCTTTTCAACCGGGCCTGAGACTATTATTATAAGTAGATATATAATCATCAAATACAATATATTACATCTTGAGGAACTAATAATAGCTAAATCCTCCAATAAGAGTCAATCTCTTATCAATGGTAGTGAGATGCTAGTGCCAAGACCTGTATATAAGACCGTGATGCGTGAATTTACATGCTCTATTTCTGCATGGAGAACTGCAAAAGTTTTACAAATTGCCAATACCTCTGTGAAAATAATTTACTCCATGTATTAGGTTTGCAATAATTTAAGAGTTAGCGGACATAATTTTTTACTTATATATTCATGTTGTTCTTTCTTATTTGCAACGTTTTTCGTCTAACGCATCGTCAACGCTACCATCGACAAACCTTGGTATGCCACGTCCAAATATAAGTATAAAAACTTCCATTTCGCATTGATAATAATTATCTCCCTACTTTAAAAAAATTCATCGAACATCATGATAAATAAATTTAAACCGCTAATAATTTAGGGAAATGTTCCAGGTGAATGTTGTGCCAATTCATTTGGGGATCAATCTCAGTTATTTTATTTCTTCTGAGAAATACCACCGTTGATAAAATAAAGGCAAAAAACTAAAACATTCCATCAATGAAGTTTTGGTATTACAGATTGAAAGTACCTTATTTATAAATATGAACTAATTTTTCGGATAAAAAACTTGAATATGAAATTTCAGTCAAGGATTTCTAGGCGTTCTCAAGTACTCGTGTTTTGAGACATAGACAAACAACGACTGACTCCCTTTTGAATCATGTTTTTGGGCTGAAAAGTAAAGATTCATTGAAAGCGACAACTGTCCTTATACTTTCTTGTGAATGTGTCCCAGTGGTTGATTTTAATTTTAATTTTGAATGGAGTTGCATACCAATATATACATCAACTACCTGGACAGATCTAATTTGAATCTTCTGACTGCATGAATTCAGTTATGATGTTATTGATGTCTGATGCACGACTAACAGTAGATGGAACTGTCTGATAGTAAAGTACAATTTTGTGCTATTGTAAAACTGGTTCAGAAGACTTAAATCGGAGTAGCACATTTTTAACTGAAATAGATCATAATTTTAATAAAACAACAATAATTCTATAATACATTTTGGTTAAGGACGGTCCAAAGATTCTTATGGGACTATGATTCTAGCCTTCCGATTGACCATGATGCGAACCAGTTTCACAGGAACACAATAACACTTGGCTATGTGTCAGTTGCATCATTTATCAGTTGCTTATCGATCATCATAAACAGATTATTTTGAAGATTCAAATTTGCTTCCATTCGGTTAATATGTGACTATATTTGTTGCTCCTATTTCTTGACTTTATTTTTAGCAAACTTGTTGTGAAACCTATATACATTGTGAGTGTATCATATTCGCATTTCAGTCTATTGAAAGACTTAAATCGTAATGCCGTAAGAGCCCTTGGACCATTCATGACATAAATGAACTATAGAAAAAAATACTTTTGATCACTTCTAAAAATTATTCATTGAACTTGATACTTTCCCTGCAATATACCATTTCATACATTGTTATCCATTATATAGATTAATACAATATTTTAGAATCTGTTCTCTCATTATAAATTTAAAATATGTTCATGTCACGACATTCGTGAACATATAAAATTTCATTTTCTCACATCGCTAAAACAATAAGTATTGTAAAAGCTGTAGAATATTTGATAGAAAAAAATACGAATACAAATTACGGCTCACTTTTATGCTAGGAACCTAGTGACGTGCGCATGCGCGTACCTTGTACATGTATTGCTATAGTCAGTGGCTTTCAAACAAAGAGCATTCCACCTAAATACGTACAAGTGTGTGGCTCGCTGACAATAATGAATTTTTTTCAATACTAGTTTATAACTAGCTTATAAAGCTTGGTTCAGGTTTTATTCTGGCTGTTTTTTTTTTGATCTGAAAAAACACTAATTTACTGTTTTCCAATACTACTTGACCTTAAAAAGCTTGGTTTAGGTTAAGTTTTGTATTTCTTGAACAAAAAAACACTGATTTACTGTTTTCCAATACTAATTGACCTGGAAAGCTCGTTTTAGGTTATGTTAAAGTTGCTTTTTCCTGAATGTAAAATTCTAGTCCCCCCCGTTCTAGTGCCTCTGGAAAATTTATTTGAATATCTGTGGCGCCATCTCTTTCTACTTTTATAACTACCACTAGGTTCCTATTGCAAAAATCTACCCAAATTACTTATGGTCCAATGGAAGACTCTATTCGCATACGAAAGTTTAATAGAATAACATCACTTCTAGATTTCAAATTAGTTTGCAGCAACAGATTAATAATTGACAATTGACGCATGCGCACAAACGGTTTAGAAGTGTATGCGTACGTTCCGTTTGTATCTCAAAATTTGAGAAAGAATGAATTATGACAAATGATACTTTCATCATCGTTTTCACCCAAGCTTATCGTGTTTTATCAGCTCAATGCAGCTTTTAGGAGAAATATAGAAATACTACAAACACGAAATTGATAGAACTATGTATACTATAATATGAATTTGTGTCATCATCCATTTGATGATTCATAGATTATTGCACAAAATATTTAGGTACAGTTAGTTCCTTAAGGAATATTTGATTTATATTCTTAAACAAATAAAAAATTCAGATTGATGGCTCCATTGTCGTAATCTAATGTCATTACTCTATTTGATCCATTGTTAGGTGACGGACTGGTTCTCACCAATTTTGATCAATGTAAACTCCTATTCGTTGATTCAATTGAATTTTCAATGTATTAGCTTCATTGATTGAAAGGGATTTTATAATCTGCTGATGATTGCATGTTCCATTGTTGTACCTCAACAAAATGTACGATTGGATTGGTTGGTCCTTGCAATGTATGTGTTAATGTCTGATTCATACATTTCAAACGTAGAAAGAGCACCTCACTAATATTTTAATGGAATATTATGTACAAAATTATCATTGAGAACTCCTCCATGTTGAGTATCTTTTAGTACATATCTTCTGTGATCCATATAGGCTACATTTGTTGTGTATAACCTGTGTACAACAATGAACTCTTGAATTCAACAATGCCATTCAAGTCTCTAGTGCATACATCAGATTCATCTACTACGCATTGAATCATTAGCTCATGAATAAACATTAGAGCCTAGGCTATTAGATGTCAGAAACTTCAGATCGAAATTTTAGAACTACTGGGATTTGCTACTCTTTTCAATGAACTTGATATAGCCAAGGATCTTCCAACGGTATATAGCAGTATGATATAATTGTCTTTATATCAAACTTTGAATGAATATTTGCAGTATATGTACATCGATCGAATTTTTGGGATCGAAAGCAGAATCATCAAGTGATTATCTCTTATCATATTCCATTTCATTTACCAGTGAATAGGAACATCCATAATAAATATCAAATTGGTCACTTTTTTATACTATACAGAATATATACGTTTAATCTATTCTAGTATTATTTTATTATTAGAATCGTCCACACCCAAGCTTATCGTGTTTCATCAGCACAATGCAGTTTTCAGGAGAATTATTTTCCACATAACTTCAAATAAAATGTTGATGAGAATATTTATTTTTTTATTGCAGAATATTTATCATATGTACCAAACTGAAGTCACTTGAGATATTTCAAGTGGCATTTATTCTTCAGTACTTATTTTACAGGAAATCAATATTGTAAATCAGGATATAAATCGTATCTAGAAAATAGTATATTCAAATGATGGATCGTCAGAAAATGGATGAATCAGTATGAGTGAATTGAATTCATATCACTCAAGCAGACGTTTCAAATCTCAATAATTTCTCTCCAGTATCTACAAATAATTGAATTTTCTTCAATAATATCACCACAAAACTATAATTTTGTGATTAGATAGGAACCAAGTAGACTGACTGAACTTCTCTTCAACCTGCAGCGCTAATTATGAATTTATTGTATGCATGTTTCCTAAATATTCTTGAATATAAGATAAATTGTCTAGTGTATTCATGAATACATGCTCATGGTCCATTCATCTCGAATACTTTTCTTGATGATTTATTCGACTCTACGATATAAAATACGGAGTTAGTTGGATAATCATGAATACATACCAATGAATAACCTTATTCCGTTGATGATCCTGAATGGATATATTTGATTTGAGAAATATCTAAAAAAATTTGTCGCAAAAGCCAGAATACTTTTTATAAATAAGGCTGGGCAACAGCGATCATTACCACTATTACCAGTTCAATAATATGAAAGAGTAATTGATGGTGTGTTCATACAATAACGACGATGATTGAAATGTTATGCTCGTCCTCATGGTGGTAATAAAGCAGAACTTATTGATGCGCTAGGATGACAATTATTTTCATATTAGGCTCAAATTATTCAATACAATATTTATTCTGAATACAGAAGGTAATAATCAAGATCACGTTTAACACATTCTGGACATAATTTCAGATACTTTTGCTTCGTTGATTTGATAAATTTTCGACGAAATTCAAGACAAGGCTTTGGGAAGCAAATCAAATAATATTAATTGTCCAAAAATCACTTACTACGCATATCGCTATGACATATTCCATAATAACAGCGCTATTTTGCCTCTTTGTGAACTGATAACAATATATATTTTTATTAAAAAGCTTGTATTATCATTTTACTGTGAATATATATTAAAATTGTAATAAATATTAGTTTCTTGAAATCTCACATTGAAAACATAGTATTAACGGCTTGTCTACGTATCAAGTGCCCAAGAAACATGGCGGATGTCCAGGCATGCGCACAAAAAAATTCCAATCATGAGAAGAGCTATTGTTGGCATCTTATATAAAAGTAAGTTTCTTGATTGAAAGAATTGATTTCCTGATGACAATTGGAATCATAATCATCGAGCATTCTGCTATAGCAGCTTCCAATAAATCCTTGAGCATAACCTAGAAAATATCACATGAAGTTACACTTGAATTACAAAAATAAGTTTTTTAATTACTAGAATCGGTTTCCTTATAACAATTACATGTTGAAATCATCTTGGAACTTATGCGATCGCTTGTTTAAAAGGATTTATATTGTACGAGATATGACTGTTTTCTATTTTGTGTTGAAAATGCATAGTATTGTGACATTATACTTTATTCCAAGAGAAGTTTGAGTGAAGCCTAAAAAATATTACATAAGATTGTCATTCTGTTAATATTATTCAATTAAACTACTTACTTTCTATTTATGAGATGTGTACATTGATGTGAACTGTCATTGACTGCAAATGCGAGTCCGCATGTGCAGTTTCTGCTCATGAAATAAGTTGGCAATACTGACGCTTTATTGATTGTCAAAAAATCTATTTCTATTAAAATAAGCTTGATGGAAGCTTCAAATACATCACAAATTATCCATTTGAATATTTTATTTATATAACAATAGATAATATATATATTAAATAGTGATGTTGTAATATTTTGAGAAATATTTGAAATACCTGTATGTCAAACTTGACAGAAGCGACCTGATGTTCATTAATTTTTTGTCAGAGATAACTTGAAAATATTTCGGCGGCCGGTGAACTGTCATTTTTGACAATAGTAATCGATGGTTTTGGCCTTCTCCTGTGATTACTATACATGTGACAGTTTTCAAATATATAAAAGGCACTAGTCTTAATTGAGATGCATCAAATAGAGAAGAAATGAACAAAATTAAATATACCGTTCAAGCTGCAGCGACGAATAAATATTTTTCTGGTAACATCCAACTGACAGTTGTAATTGAAAAAATTTATGCGGATTAGTATATAGGACTAGCGTTTCGACCTGCTCCGCAGGTCTAAGCGCTAGGCTTCGCAGCTCCATATGTGAACCGCCTCCGGCAATAATAATTTCTTATTAAGATTAGTCCCAATCATAATTTTGCCGTACAGAATTCTCCTGCTCCATATTATATTTCTGCATTTCTCCCTATTCGTGATTCCACTCTTTTTTATAGACAATTCTTAATGTTATTTCAGGTATTTATCTGGAGAAGAATTATTGATTTCAACTTCTTCACGAACTACAGAGACTCTAGGCGTCGCAGCTCCAAATATGTACCGCGTCTCTGACAAGAATTCTTCCTTGACAAGATCAATCTCGGATGTGTATTAAGCTCACGTAGTACCCCTGATTCATATTATATTACTACACTTTTCTCTGCCCGTGATTACATTGATTGACAGTTCCCAATCATATTCAGGTATAAATCCTTAAGAAAATCATCGATTATTCCCTTTAAGAATTAGCGACGAGATGGCGAGATTGTTTCTCTAGTAGAACTATCTTTTCCAAAGAACCACTCTTGCCGCACAATTTCCAATATTATACATAGGTCTTGATACTCACCAGTAAGAGTATTCATTATTGAAGCAGCTTATTAGTTATTCAAACTACTACAGACGGCGTTACGATCGACAAAATAAGTGTGCGAGGAAAACAGAAATTGTGCATCAGAAAGACAAGAAACAGCGATTCGAATAATTCAAGTCTGTTAAGACTTCCTATTTACAGTCAAGAATCACTGAGTTATAGAAAATATTTTCCGAATTCAATAATACTAGTTTGCACATGTTGTTGACGCCACACGATATTTCTTTTACGATTCTCAAGATAAATTCATATAAACTAAATTCAGGTCACAAGAACGTTCATATGAATTGATGGTATAGATCTAAGACGTATTGTTTGCGATGTGTAAACCACCAAATTCAGAAGTGGATGAAGAAAAAGCAAATTTTCAAATGAGGTCATGTTATTGACTGTTAATAACGAGTTATATGATTCAAATGACATAAATTTATGGAAGAATAGTATTGATTTTCTCTTCCTATTCCAGTTCAGCCTAATCTGATATAATTTTGAATGAAATTGGATGACACACAGTTATATCACCAGAAATCTTATGGGAATCGATTTATATAACGTATTTACAGTAAAAATCAGTTATAGTATGATAGTTTTTTCTCCCATCATGTTGATAGTTTTTTGTGAAATTAATTGTGTTGTGCTAGTATTGGGGCTCGTCCTGTTGCACAATATTATCATATAAAATCTGTTGCGGTCACACAGTACTTCCCTAACAAAAAATTTCTTGGCCGGTTTCATCGCTGTGTCATAGATTTAGAGTGTTGCATCAATCAATTTCATATTTTGAAATGATAGCTGTTATCAAAGTGACAGCTGTCATTGTCAAAGCTACGGGTGTCATTGTTGAAATGGCGGATTGCGGTTATATTCAAGTCCCTACATTAAACAAATATTTCTGAAAATGGAGAGCTCCTTTCTGATTCAATGAAACATACAGTTATGACATTTGATCACCGGAAATTCAATATCATAACGGGGATTCTACTAATTATTTATTCTATATTCCTACTAAGCCTATCTCCCAGAGAGCTTAAGATTGATATCAAACTAGACATCATTAAAACAGCTTGTCAAAAAAACAATTGACAATCGTTTAAATATCCTATTTCATAGTTCTACTAGAATTATTCTTTATTTCTAGCAAACTTGTTGTGAAACCTATATTCATAGTGAGTGGATCATATTCGCATTTCAGTCTATTGAAAGACTTAAATCGTAATGCCGTAAGAGCCCTTGGACCATTCATGACATAAATGAACCATTGAAAAAAATACTTTTGATCACTTCTGACAATTATTCATTGAACTTGATACTTTCCCTGCAATATACTATTTCATACATTGTTATCTATCATACAGATTGATACAATATTTTAGAATCTGCTGTCTCATTATAAATTTGAGATATTTTCATGTCACGAGATTCTAATTTTTTGTGAACATATAACATTTCATTTTCTCACATCGCTAGAACAATAAGTATTGTAAAAGCTGTGGAATATTTGATAGAGAGAAATACGAATACAAATTACGGCTCACTTTTGTGCTAGGAATCTAGTGACGTGCGCATGCGCGTACCTTGTACATGTATTGCTATAGTCAGTGGCTTTCAAACAAAGAGCATTCCACCTAGATACGTACAAGTGTGTGGCTCACTGATAATAATGAACTTTTTTCAATACTAGTTGGCTTATAAAGCTTGGTTTAGGTTTTATTCTGGCTGTTTTTTTTTTAACTGAAAAAACACTAATTTACTGTTTACAATACTATTTGACCTTAAAAAGCTCGGTTTAGGTTAAGTTCTGTATTTTTTTAACCTAAAAACACTGATTTACTGTTTTCCAATACTAATTGGCCTGGGAAGCTCGTTTTAGGTTAAGTTAAAGTTGCTTTTTCTTGAATGTAAAATACTAGTCCCCACCGTTCTAGTGCCACTGGAAAATTTCTTTGAATCTCTGTGGCGCCATCTCTTTTTACTTTTATAACTACCACTAGGTTCCTATTGTAAAAATCTACCCAAATTACTTATGGTTTAATGGAAGACTCTATTCGCATACGAAAGTTTAATAGAATAAGATCACTTCTAGATTTCAAATTAGTTTGCAGCAACAGATTGATAATTGACAACTGACGCATGCGCACAAACGGTTTAGAAGTGTATGCGTACGTTCCGTTTGTATCTCAAAATTTGAGAAAGAATGAATAATGACAAATGATACTTTCATCATCGTTTTCACCCAAGCTTATCGTGTTTTATCAGCTCAATGCAGATTTTAGAAGAAATGTCTATTACATAACCTCAAATACGAAATCAATAGAACTATTTATACTATAATATGAATTTGTGTCATCATATTGTAACATGATCTATTTGATGATTCATAGATTATTGTACAAAATATTTAGGTACAGTTAGTTCCTTGAGAAATATTTGATTCATATTTTTAAACAAATAAAAAATTCAGATTGATGGCCCCATTGTCGTAATCCAATGTCATTACTCTATTTGATCCATTGTTAGGTTATGGACTGATGGTTCTCACCAATTTTGATCAATGTAAACTCCTATTCGTTGATTCAATTGAATTTTCAATGTATTGGCTTCATTGATTGAAAGGGATTTTATAATCTGCTGATGATTGCATGTTTCAGTGTTGTACCTCAACAAAATCTACGATTGGATTGGTTGGTCCTTGCAATGTATGTGTTAATGTCTGATTAATACATTTAAAACGTAGAAAGAGCACCTCACTAATATTTTAATGGAATATTATGTACAAAATTATCATTAAGAACTCCTTCAAGTTGAGTATCTCTTGGTACATATCTTCTGTTATCCATATAGGCTACGTTTGTTGTGTATAACCTGTGTACAACAATGAACTCTTGAATTCAACAATGCCATTCAAGTCTCTAGTGCATACATCAGATTTATCTACTACGCATTGAATCATTAGCTCATGAATAAACATCAGAGCCTAGGCTATTGGATGTCAAAAACTTCAGATCAAAATTTCAGAACTACTGGGATTTGCTACTCTTTCCAATGAACTTGATATAGCCAAAGCAGTAATTTATAATTGTCTTTATATCAAACTTTGAATGAATATTTGCAGTATATGTACATCGATCGAATTTTTGGGATCGAAAGCAGAATCATCAAGTAATTTCCATTTCATTCACCCAGTAAATTGGAACAGCCATAATAAATATCAAATTGGTCACTTTTTTATAGTATACAGAATATATCGCTACCCTGGAAGAAAACCGGCACAACTCAAAATCACAAGTTTCGAGAAAATTGCATTTAAAAATTGAGACAAAATTTGATCGTATATTATTCATGTCCATGAAATCACATCACCAATATTTTTTACTTTATTCAGAGTGCATCGTTATAGCTGAATTCTGTACAGTTACTATTCCAAATTTTTCATCCTAATCTAGATAAGAGGAGGAAAATTATTTGAAATGTCTTAACAGATACGACTTGTAACACTTTTCTAGAAAAAAAAAAATTTTAACCAAAAGTTTCCGACATGTGACACTCAAAGAAATGAATTCCAGCTCCTACATCTATGAAGTGTATTCAATTGAAACAATGATTCATAATAAAATAATTATTTATTTCCGTAAACATAACATAACTCGATTCAAAATTATTCGAACAGAAAAAGCAGTCTTCTCAATTCAGTGGGTACAGATAACTCACCCTACAAGTTATTATAGAAATCAAAGTAATATCTTGGCACTATATTTTTATCTATCAGCCGCAACAGTCCGGCCTTCTCAGCCTCTGTTATGCCTTTTTTAGTTGTATAGGCTTTTTCCAGGCATAACTTCTAATCGGCAGATCCTGGTGATTTCCTTCCAGTAGTTTTAGATTTAGTAGTTAATAAAACAACTTTAAAATCTTGTGCATCATAAGAGTTCTTGTACAGTAGCTCGTTTGGTCTTTCTTGATCAATTTTAAAAATCCTAACGTCAGATATCTTGAAAGTTTCCTTGTTAGTGTTTTAATTGTTTCATCGTCATCTTTCAGTTTTTTCAAGGACTCGTAGCTTTTACCACAGTCCCTTAGAAGTTTGCTCTCATTTTTTTGCTATTTTTCCCATTTTTTATTCTCCACATTACAAGGAAATGCAATTTTTCTTTTACCTGTCCTTCCTCTCATCTCTGATGATTTACTAGAAGAGGCAACAAAATCAGGGACTATTCTCCCTATCGCTCTTTGAAGAAATAATGGAGTCACCAGTTGGATTTTCATTTGGATTACCACAACCAGTCACGATGGAAGTGCATTGGAAATCTTCAGAACTATTATCCTTCACTAAAACAGCTGTAAGATGAAATATTTGTTTCATTTATGAGGAATCCACTGAACCTATGAAGAGTAATAAATCAATTCTATCCACAACCAACCTTCAGATAGCTCACTATGCAGCGTATTTTTTTTAGCAGATGCATGGCTGCTGAAGTTATCATTGCTCTGCTCTCTAGAATCACTTGCGATGCAAGTTCCTTGGAAATCATCAGTGCTGGTAACTGAATTTTCATTTGAATCTGCACAATAAGTCACGATCGAAGTGCACCAAAAATCTTCAGGAATATCATCCCTTATTGCAGCAGCTATCACAAAAATATTGATTTCAATTGGAAGGAATTTCCTGAACTATATTAGGTACAATAAATTAATATTATACGCAACCAACCTTCAGAAAGATTACTGTGATTCACATCTTTTTCAGCAGATTCGCATCTGCTGATGTTGTTATAATTCTGCTCACTAGAATCACTTGGAATACAAGTGCCTTGGAAATCCTGTGTTATCGCAGCGAATAGGAATAGCTCTCTTTAGTATTGTTTGGACGTTGAAACTGCCAAAATTTAGCATTTTGTTCATCATGTTTGGCAGCTAATTTCAAAATGAGTCTACTTCTCGAACTATACGACATTGTTTCAACTGGAACAAATTTATCATTGTATTTAATTATTTTTCACCGAGAGTGGCACAAGATCAAAATATTACACAGTCTCCTATAACAATGATCGATAATTTTTAAGAAAAGTGGTACAAACTCAAAATAAAACAGATAAAGATGTAGAATCTAACATAGTTTTGTGGAGAAAACTGACATATAACAAAATAATACGTTATAAATATATTATATTCACTTACCTTTTTATGTAGAACACTGGCGTTATCCAAAATGTGTCGTTTTTCTTCCAAAAGATTCTTGAAGCAAAATCGACATATCAACTGTTCAAACATTGCCAAACAACTGACAATGTGACACTTTTCTCCCAAAGGCTGGAGTAGATTTTGAAAATTCAACACTGACATAACTGCTCCGTAGCAGCTTAACACGCAAGTTATCTTAGTGACACTCTTCTACATAAAAATTCACTACATTTTTGTTTTGATGATGATAAAAACGCAAAATCACACTTTTTTGAGTTATGCCGGTCTTCTTCCAAAGTAGCGATATACGTTTAATCTATTCGAGTATTATTCTATTATTTGAATCGTCCACACCCAAGCTTATCGTGTTTCATCAGCTCAATGCAGTTTTCAGGAGAATTATTTTCCACATAACTTCAAATAAGAAGTTGGTGAGAATATTTATTTTTTTATTGCAGAATATTTATCACATGTACCAAACTATAGTTACTTGAGATATTCCAAGTGGCATTTAATCTTCAGTACTCATTCTACAAGAAATCAATATTGTAAATCAGGATATAAATCGTATCTAGAAAATAGTATATTCAAATGATGGATCGTCAGAAAATGGATGAATTAGTATTAGTGAATTGAATTCATATCACTCAAGCAGACGTTTCAAATCTTATTAATTCTTCTCCAGTACCTATAAATAATTAAATTTGCTTCAATAATATCACCACAAAACTATAATTTTGTGATTAGATAGGTACCAAGTAGACTGACTGAACTTCTCTTCAACCTGCAGCGCTAATTATGGATTTATTGTATGCATGTTTCTTAAATATTCTTAAATATAAGATAAATTGTCTAGTGTATTCATGAATACATGCTTATGGTCCATTCATCTCGAATACTTTTCTTGATGATTTATTCGACTCTACGATATGAAATACGGAGTTAGTTGGATAACTATGAATACATACCAATGAATAACCTCATTCCGTTGATGATCCTGAATGGATATATTTGATTTGAGAAATATCTAAAAAAATTTGTCGCAAAAGCCAGAATACTTTGTATAAATAAGGCTGGGCAACAACGATCATTACCACTATTACCAGTTCAATAATATGAAAGAGTAATTGATGGTGTGTTCATACAATAACGACGATGATTGAAATGTTATGCTCGTCCTCATGGTGGTGATAGAGCAGTACTTATTGATACGCTAGGATGACAATTATTTTCATATTAGGTCCAAATTATTCAATACAATATTAATTCTGAATACAAAAGGTAATAATCAAGATCACATTTAACACATTCTGGACATAATTTCAGATACTTTTGCTCCGTTGATTTGATAAATACTCGACGAAATTCAAGACAAGGCTTTGGGAAGCAAATCAAATAATATTAATTGTCCAAAAATCACTTACTACGCATATCGCTGTGACATATTCCATAACAACAGCGCTAGCTTGCCTCTTTGTGAACTGATAACAATATATATTTTTATTAAGAAGCTTGTATTATCATTTTACTGTGAATATATATCAAAATTGTAATAAATATTAGTTTCTTAAAATCTCACATTGAAAACATAGTATTAACGGCTTGTCTACGTATCAAGTGCCCAAGAAACATGGCGGATGTCCAATCCAATCATGAGAAGAGCTATTGTTGGCATCTTATATAAAAGTAAGTTTCTTGATTGAAAGAATTGATTTCCTGATAACAATTGGAATCATAATCATCGAGCATTCTGCTATAGCAGCTTCCAATAAATCCTTGAGCATAACCTAGAAAATATCACATAAAGTTACACTTGAATTACAAAAATGAGTTTCTTAATTACTAGAATCGGTTTCCTTATAACAATTACATGTTGAAATCATCTTGGAACTTATGCGATCGCTTGCTCGGAAGGATTTATATTGTACGAGATATGCCTGTTTTCTATTTTGTGTTGAAAATGCATAGTATTGTGACATTAAACTTTATTCCAAAAGAAGTTTGAGTATAGCCTAAAAAATATTACATAAGATTGTCATTTTGTTAATATTATTCAATTAAACTACTTACTTTCTATTTATGAGATGTGTACATTGATGTGAACTGTCATTGACTGCAAATGCGAGTACGCATGTGCAGTTTCTGCTTGGGGAATAAGTTGGCAATACTGACGTTTTATTGAATGTCAAAAAATTTATTTCTATCAAAATAAGCTTTATAGAAGCTTCGAATACATCACAAATTATCCATTTGAATGTTTTATCTTCATTACAATACATAATATCTATATTAAATAGTGATGTTTTAATATTCTGAGGAATATTTAGAATACCTGTATGTCAAACTTGACAGAAGCGACCCGATGTTCATTAATTTTTTGTCAGAGATAACTTGAGAATATTTCGACGGCCGGTGAACTGTCATTTTTGACAATTGTAATCGATGGTTTTGGCCTTCTCCTGTGATTACTATACATGTGATGGTATTCAAATATATGAAAGGCACTAGTCCTCATTAAGATGTATCGAATAGAGAAGGAATGAACAAAATAAAATATACCGTTTAAGCTGTAGCGATGGATAAAAATTTTTTTGGTAACATCCAACTGACAGTTGTAATTGAAAAAATTTATGCGGATTAGTATATAGGACTAGCGTTTCGACCTTTTTCGCAGGTCTAAGCGCTAGGCTTCGCAGCTCCATATGTGAACCGCCTCCGGCAAAAATAATTTCTTAATGAGATTAGTCCCAATCATAATTTCAGCGTACCGAATTCTCTTGCTCCATATTATATTTTTGCATTTTTCCCTATTCGTGATTACACTCTTTTTTATAGACAATTCTCAATGTTATTTTATGTATTTATCTGGAGAAAAATTATTGATTTCAACTTCTTCACGAATTACAGAGACTCTAAACGTCGCAGCTCCAAATATGTACCGCCTCTCTAAGATTCTTTTTTGACAAGATCAATCTCGGATGTGAATTGAGCTCACGTAATTTCCCTGCTTCATATCATATCACTACACCTTTCTCTGCCCGTGATTATATTGATTGACAGTTTCCAATCATATTTAGGTATAAATGCTCAAGAAAATCATCGATTTCATTCCCTTTAAGGATTAGCGACGAGATGGCGGAATTGTTTCTCTAGTAGAACTATCTTTCCAAAAGAACCACTCTTTCCAATATTATACACAGGTCTTGATATTTACCAGTGAGGGTATTCATTATTCAAGCAGCTTATTAGTTATTTGAAGTACTACAGACGGCCTTACGATCGACAGAATAGGTGTGCGCGAGAAAAAGAAAGTGTGCATCAGAAAGACAAGAAACAGCGATTCGAATCATTCAAGTCTGGATTGAATGTTTGCTCTTATATCATAAAATTCATTGATATATAGCACTCAATATCAATAATATTTAAGATATTGCCATCAAATAGCAATAGAATATCTAATATTTCATAATAATAATCTCCCTTAAACTATTATCATAAGTAGATTTATAATCATCAACTACAATATATTACAGCTTCTCACATCTTGAGGAACTGATAATAACTAAATACTTAAATAAGAGTCAACCCCTTACCAACGGTAGTGGGATGCTAGTGTTGAAACCTGTATAAAAGACCGTGATGCGTGGATTAACATGCTCTATTTTTGCATCGAAAACTGCAAAAGCTTTACAAATTGCTAATACCGCTGTAAAAATACTTTACTTTACGTATTAAGATTGCAACAATGAAAGAGTTACCGAACATAATTTTTTTCTTATAGATTCATGTTATTCCTTCTAATTTGCAGCATGTTTTTCATAAAACTGCTAATAATTTTGGGAAATGTTCCAGGTAAATGTTGTGCCAATTCATTCAGGGATCAATCTAAGTTATTCTTTATTACTCATGCAGGATAAGTATTATTTTGCGCACGTTTTTCTGGGCGGTAAATGGCTCTTTGACTTTTGAGTGCGCCAAGTATAATTTGAGTGCGACAAGTTTACTTGTCGCACAAAAACTGTTTATCGCTCGGAAAAATAAGCGCAAAATAGTACTTATCTCGCATTCGTAATGAAAAATAGTATTTGCAACTCGTGCGGTGTTGTCGATTGCCCACTTCGCTCTCGTGGGGAACCGACAACTTATCGCACTTGTTGCACAATATACCATCATATTGTGGGATAAGTACTACCGTTCATGAAATAAACGCAAAGAACTCGAAAGTTCCATCGAATAAGTTTTGGTACTACAGATTAAAAATACCTTATTTATGAATATGTCATTATGCTTTTAGAAATAGACAAACACAACGACTGACTTTATTTTAAATTATGTTGTCTTGAGTTCAGTAGGGTCTAAAACGTGAAGATTCATTGGAAGCGGCAACTGTTCCCATACTTTTTTGTAGATGCATCTCAGTGGTTGATTTTAATTTTAATTTTAAATGGAGTTGCATACCAATAGCGGAAAAAAATATTCAGTAGTCATCACAATAATACACATTTCTTCTCCATTGTCTTCTATACCCGATTTATAAGCCATTCAATAAGTTCATTTTCTCATCAATTTTGACCGTTGTAAAATAATCAGCATATACGGTGTGACACAATGGTCGAGTTATATGAGAAACTTCTCTTCCAGGTCTGAACAAAGAATTAGGACCTTTTCTTATTTTTAATGTGATTTTGAGAATTCAAATTTTTCTCGGGATGTATATTTCCACATAAGCAAAAACGCTATGATCCTCACTTTCATGTCGAATGTTTCCGGCACTTTTCCTGCAGTTTTTGAGATAGTGACTCACTTTCTTGCCAATCAATAGATCATAAAGAATAGAGTAAAATATAATTAGATGTACGTAGAATCGTTGGAATAATTCAAAAATGCCTTGAATGTATTCGCATTGTTTGCGATGCGCGAAATGCCTAATTCACTCACAGCTGTGGAAAAACCTAATATATGTGTGCGAAATTTTATTACAAGAAGCAAATTGGCTTCAAAGTTATCTCCAAGGATATTTTGAATTCAAAGCGAATTTGTTAAATATCAAATCAAAGTCAAGACCCAATTTAGTAGCTTCAATCTATCCATTCAGAAAAACTGGTAAATATGATTAACGTCTCAGTTGTTATGCTGACTCATATTTCACATCTAAAACAGCATTCTAAGATCGATAATAAATTGCTCGAATATAGAACCAATCGGTTTTTTCTTTGACCACAACGGAAATAAATCAGAAAGCAACCCTGGATTGCTTAATAAAATCATCTACGCTTTATATTTTGAAATGGATATTGATGCCAACAATTTATTTCACTTCAGTGATCATTGAATGATCACAGCTATCAGTTTGCAATCGATTGCAACAATATTTTGCTCATCCCCATCAATAGATCATTGCTGGTTGATCACAACAAAAGATGGACAGATTGAAATAATATTTTGTTGAAAGCAATGGAAGAGAAGGTGATCCTAATTATAAATTGCTGATAATGACTTGTACATAGCATTTTTTGTTGATTATACCAATAGTACGATATCCATTAAATAGTCAGTCCATCGATTGCATCAATCAACCATAGATTACAATTGGAATTGAGTAAAGGACAACAATAATTTTAAGTAAGTTTTTATCGTCTATCTCATGAATTAACAATAACTTCACGAATAAAGTCAAAATTAAGTTGATCCCAACAAATGATTGTTGCCTGTGATAATCTACAATAGATGATTTCTACTCAGGAATTATTGTTGATAAAAAGATCATGATAACCACACTAGTTTGAAAGAGTCATGTGATTATAATAAAAATATTATTGAATACAACAATCAAATCATTTATTCCAACAATAAAATTGTGGATTTGAGTATACAATTTGGTCGTAGCATTAAAACAACAGTATAAGGTAACTAGAACGTTCAAACTACCAATTATAACAATACCAATATTGATGAAAATAATGGCTTGTTGATTATTACAAAGAAATTGCTGTTGCAGTCTTATTGATGAGAACAGTAGAATTATTCATTAAATCAATATTAGTTGTTTAAAGTGCCTATTTAATAAAATACAATATTAAGGAATTGATCAAAATAATGAAATTGATGAATGTAGCAATGAAAATGTTGACAGCTGTTGTATGATCTGACTACTCGTCATCCGATTCCTTAATATCCAACAAAAACTCTTGTTCTTCACAATCACAATATATTTCAATAACAGATATTATGAACAAACACTAAAAGAAAAGTAATATCTGACTCTTACAAAATATCTCTATCCACTCTTTCTTACGCACGCGCCTGCGCACGCGCACTCGACCGTCAACGTCACACCTAGCAATGTTACTAACTGTTGGAATAGATGTCTGTGTTGATTGTTCCAATGACATTCATTAAAATCAGCTGATTACAACAGTAAATTTTTACTTGCAGCAACCCGTATCATCTATCAACATTTTCCGCGAAGACCCTTTCTTGAATAATCACGTTTAATCTGAGAATAAAGTATTGAAATTATCCATATCATGTGTCTCCTACACTTCTTGAGAAATCAATTTTTTCCAATCCCACATAAGCACAATAACACTTGGCTATGTGTCAGTTGCATCATTTATCAGTTGCTCATCAATTATCATGAACAGATTATTTTGAAGACTCAAATTTGCTTCCATTCGGTTAATATGTGACTGTATTTGTTGCTCTTATTTCTTGACTTTATTTCTAGCAAACTTGTTGTGAAACCTATATTCATTGTGAGTGGATCATATTCGCATTTCAGTCTATTGAAAGACTTAAATCGTAATGCCGTAAGAGCCCTTGGACCATTCATGACATAAATGAACCATAGACAAAAATACTTCTGATCACTTCTAACCATTATTCATTGAACTTGATACTTTTCCTGCAATATACTATTTCATACATTGTTATCTATTATACAGATTGATACAATATTTTAGAATCTGCTGTCTTATTATAAATTTGAAATATTTTCTTGTCACGACATTCTAATTTTTCGTGAACATATGAAATTTCATTTGCTCACATCGCTAAAACAATAAGTATTGTTAAAGCTGTAGAATATTTGATAGAAAAAAATACGAATACAAATTACGGCTCCCTTTTATGCTAGGAACCTAGTGACGTGCGCATGCGCGTACCTTGTACATGTATCGCTATAGTCAGTAGCTTTCAAACAAAGAGCATTCCACCTAAATACGTACAAGTGTGTGCCTCGCTGACAATAATGAATTTTTTTCAATACTAGTTGGCTTATAAAGCTTGGTTTAGGTTTTATTCTGGCTGTTTTTTTTTTGAACTGAGAAAACACTAATTTACTGTTTTCCAATACTACTTGACCTTGAAAAGCTCGGTTCAGGTTGAGTTTTGTGTTTTTTCAACTGAAAAATACTGATTTACTGTTTTCCAATACTAATTGGCCTGGGAAGCTCGTTTTAGGTTATGTTAAAATTGCTTTTTCTTGAATGTAAAATTCTAGTCCCCACCGTTCTAGTGCCACTTCGAATCTCTGTGGCGCCATCTCTTTTTACTTTTATAACTACTACTAGGTTCCTATTGTAAAAATCTACCCAAATTACTTATGGTCTAATGGAAGACTCTATTCGCATACGAATGTTTAATAGAATAACATCACTTCTAGATTTCAGATTTGTTTGCAGCAACAGATTAATGATTGACAACTGACGCATGCGCACAAACGGTTTAGAAGTGTATGCGTACGTTCCGTTTGTATCTCAAAATTTGAGAAAGAATGAATAATGACAAATGATACTTTCATCATCGTTTTCACCCAAGCTTATCGTGTTATATCAGCTCAATGCAGCTTTCAGTAGAAATATAGTATTACTACAAATACGAAATTGATAGAACTAATTATACTATAATATGAATTTGTGTCATCATATTGTAACATGATCCATCTGATGATTCATAGATTATTGTACAAAATACTTAGGTACAGTTAGTTCCATGAGAAATATTTGATTTATATTTTTAAGCAAATAAAAAATTCAGATTGATGGCCCCATTGTCGTAATCTAATGTCATTACTCTATTTGATCCATTGTTAGGTTATGGACTGATGGTTCTCACCAATTTTGATCAATGTAAACTCCTTTTCGTTGATTCAATTGAATTTTCAATGTATTGGCTTCATTGATTGAAAGGGATCTTATAATCTGCTGATGATTGCATGTTTCATTGTTGAACCTCAACAAAATGTACGATTGGATTGGTTGGTCCTTGCAATATATGTGTTAATGTCTGATTCATACATGTGAAACGTAGAAAGAGCACCTCACTAATATTTTGATGGAATATTATGTACAAAATTATCATTGAGAACTCCTCCAAGTTGAGTATCTTCTGGTACATATCTTCTGTAATCCATATAGGCTACGTTTGTTGTGTATAACCTGTGTACAACAATGAACTCTTGAATTCAACAATGCCAATCAAGTCTCTAGTGCATACATCAGATTTATCTACTACGCATTGAATCATTAGCTCATGAATAAACATCAGAGCCTAGGCTATTAGATGTCAGAAACTTCAGATCGAAATCTTAGAACTACTGGGATATGCTACTCTTTTCAATGAACTTGATATAGCCAAGGATCTTCCAACGGTATATAATTGTCTTTATATCAAACTTTGAATGAATATTTGCAGTATATGTACATCGATCGAATTTTTGGGATCGAAAGCAGAATCATCAAGTAATTATCTCTTATCATTTTCCATTTCATTCACCCAGTGAATAGGAACATCCATAATAAATATCAAATTAGTCACATTTTTATAGTATACAGAATATATACGTTTAATCTATTCAAGTATTATTATATTATTTGAATCGTCCACACCCAAGCTTATCGTGTTTCTTCAGCTCAATGCAGTTTTCAGGAGAATTATTTTCCACATAACCTCAAATAAAAAGTTGATGAGAATATTAATTTTTTTATTGCAGAATATTTATCATATGTACCAAACTGAAGTCACTTGAGATATTTCAAGTGGCATTTATTCTTCAGTACTTATTTTACAGGAAATCAATATTGTAAATCAGGATATAAATCGTATCTAGAAAATAGTATATTCAAATGATGGATCGTCAGAAAATGGATGAATCAGTATGAGTGAATTAAATTCATATCACTCAAGCAGACGTTTCAAATCTTAATAATTTCTCTCCAGTATCTACAAATAATTGAATTTTCTTCAATAATATCACCACAAAACTATAATTTTGTGATTAGATAGGTACCAAGTAGACTGACTGAACTTCTCTTCAACCTGCAGCGCTAATTATGAATTTATTGTATGCATGTTTCTGAAATATTCTCAAATATAAGATAAATTGTCTAGTGTATTAATGAATACATGCTTATGGTCCATTCATCTCAAATACTTTTCTTGATGATTTATTCGACTCTACGATATAAAATACGGAGTTAGTTGGATAATTATGAATGCATACCAATGAATAACCTTATTCCGTTGATGATCCTGAATGGATATATTCGATTTGAGAAATATCTAAAAAAATTTGTCGCAAAAGCCAGAATACTTTTTATAAATAAGGCTGGGCAACAACGATCATTACCACTATTACCAGTTCAATAATATGAAAGAGTTATTGATGGTGTGTTCATACAATAACGACGATGATTGAAATGTTATGCTCGTCCTCATGGTGGTAATAAAGCAGAACTTATTGATACGCTAGGATGACAATTATTTTCATATTAGGTTCAAATTATTCAATACAATATTAATTCTGAATACAGAGGGTAATAATCAAAAAAAATCAGTAATAGATCACATTTAACACATTCTGGACATAGTTTCAGATACTTTTGCTAACGAAAACTTATCGAAAACTTATCAAATCAACGAGATTTGATAAGTTTTCGACGAAATTCAAGACAAGGCTTTGGGAAGCTAATTAAATAATATTAATTGTCCAAGAATCACTTACTACGCATATCGCTGTGACATATTCCATAACAACAGCGCTATTCTGCCCCTCTGTGAACTGATAACAATATATATTTCCATTAAAAAGCTTGTATCATGATTTTACTGTAAATATATATCAAAATTGTAATAAATATGAATTTCCTAAAATCTCACATTGAAAACATAGTATCAACGGCTTATCTAAAGGCGTGTTCCTTCGACAATCATACTGTGAATCTCAGGATCATATTCGCTGTATATGAATCATGATTATTTTTTGGAACTAGAAAACAACTAACTACGAATTATGGGTCATATTTTGATTTGAGAATATTCATACATTCATTTTTGAAAATATATTCTATAACTATGATTTTTGGCGATTTTTTCTTTTGTAATTGGTTAGAATATCAGAATTTTCCAGTATTGAATTTTATTATAATTCATTAAATAGTTTGTTTTTCAAGAATTATTTATTATTGCATGATTATTCGTATATTCATCCCTTCATATTAGATGCTGGATGTGCATTTATTGTTTTACCAACGATTTTCTTGTTGTGTTCTATCCGCCATATTGCTCAGAATGGGGTAATTTTGACTTATTCCAAACTTCATATAACTGCAGATAGCGCTCTGAAAACGCGAAATATGATGTTTTTGTGGATGGATTCATACATATTATGATATTCTGGATAGGCATATGAACTTTTAGATTCTGCCATATAACGCATTTTTGAAGCAAAATCTTAATTCTGAGCAGATTTACAGCATTATTAATTTCTCAACGAGACTCAGAAAACTCGCTGATAACTCGCTGGAAACGCAAAATTTTGTGCATTTGAGGACGGATTTATGCGTACCATGTTGTAATGGATAGATTTATGTGATTTGCGATACTTTAAAACTGCTCAGAATGGGGTGAATTTGACTTATTTCAAACTTCATATAACTGCAGATAACGCTCAGAAAACGCGATATATGATGTTTTTGTCGATGGATTCATACATATTATGATGTCCTGGATAGGAATATAAACTTTTTGATTGTGAAAATCTGCGCGGAAAAGCGTGATTTCAATTTATTCCAAAGTTTGTAAAACTGAGAATAGCACTTCAAAAACACGAAATATGATGTATCTGGTGCTAGATTCTGCCATATAACGCATTTTAGGAGCAAAATCTTGATTCTGAGCAGATTAACAGCATCAAGAATTTCGCAACGAGACTCAGAAAAAACGCTGATATCTCGCTGGAAACGCAAAATTTCGTGCATTTGAGTACGGATTCATGCGTATCATGTTGTATTGGATAGATTTATGTGATTTGCGATAGTTTGAAACTGCTAAGAATGACGTAGTTTTGACTTATTTCAAACTTCATATAACTGCAGATAGCGCTCTGAAAACACAAAATATGATGTTTTTGTCGATGGATTCATACGTATTAAGATGTCCTGGATTGGAATCTGAACTTTTTGATTGTGAAAATCGGCGCAGAAAAGCGTGATTTCATCTTATTCCAGAGTTTGTGGAACTGAAAAAAGCACTCTAAAAACACGAAATATGATGTATTTGGTGCTAGGTTCTGCCTTATAACGCATTTTTGAAGCAAAATCTTGATTCTGAGCAGATTTACAGCATCAAAAATTTCTTAACGAGACTCAGAAAAAACACTGATAACTCGCTGGAAACGCAAAATTTTGTGCATTTGAGGACGGATTCATGCGTATTATGTAGTATTGGATAGATTTATGTGATTTGCGATACTTTGAAACTGCTAAGAATGTGGTAATCTTGACTTATTTCAAACTTCATATAACTGCAGATAGCGCTCTGTAAACACGGAATATGATGTTTTTGTCGATGGATTCATACAAGTTATAGTAACAACTCCCCAGCAATTCTTGATGACACCATGGTTTCCACATTTCTGCGAGACCAAAGTCCAAACACGTGTAAGCGTGTAAGGTGTCAACCTTATGAACTTTGTAAAACATATTAGTTAGTCACATTTTGTATCTTAAGTAGTTAACATCTAATTTTGTTGTTGATTAATTCTGAATCTGTACTTGTAATAGAATAAATAGTTTTTTTTTAAGTCAACGAATAATCGTTAACTTTACTGGCGCAGTCGGTAGGATATCTAGACGAGATCTAAAAATCATTTTTCGTTTCGTTTTTACGATTTGCTAGATATCGAACAAGTGTCCGTGAACCGTCAAAGAGACTTTCTGAAACCGCAAGCGAACATCGCAACATCGAGAAGTCACCAGGCCCTGAAGTACACAGAGCTACACGACAACGTTCAGTTCCAGATCGAAGAATACGACCAAGGAACACATGGACCACACGTTGAAAGTTATTCTGTAAGTACACGAATGTCACTTAGAGATAACACAACACCAATTACTTCAGATTCAGAAAATAGTTCAGATACAGAATCAACCCATTCCTGTGACTCAATCCTTGATCCCAATCCCCACAACAGTTTAATTTTTGAAATCCTTTCCCAAGAAATAAGCAACTTAAATTTACAAGTAATGGCTACCCCAACTTTGAAACGCGAATACTTAGAAATGATCCCGGAGTTTAACGGTGATACAAAATTACTTTCACGTTTCATTGAAATTTGCGAAAAACTTGTAAACAAATTTTATGTAGTAGCAGACCCATTAGACTTTCAAAATGGATGGCTTATGTCTAGTATCTTAGCGAAAATTAGAGGCGAAGCTGCAGTAAATATAGCTAGTTGCACAATTTCTGATTGGAGAAGCTTGAAACAAGCTTTATTAAATACTTATGCTGACAAACGCGATTGTTTCACATTAAATATAGAAAAGTCAGAATTGAAACAAACAAATGAATCTGCGTTTGGATTCCTGCACAAAGTACAAGAATTATTGAACTTACAGACCTCATACATTACAAATCATTCAAAAGATCCAAATGAAAAGAATATTTTAATAGCTTACTTCCAAACATATGCAGTAAGAATACTTTTACGTGGCTTGAAAGAACCTTTAGGAACTTTGCTACGAACAAAAAATCCAGCAGACTTGAATTCTGCACTTGGCATGCTCACAAATGAATTTCAGTTAGAATGTCAACCTAAAACGTTTCAAAAACATCATCAGAAACAAAAATTCACACCAATTCAAACATCTCACAATATGATGCGACAATATAAAAATACACCCACACATTTGCCGCAAACACAGACACCGCAATTGATTCACCGACCTCCACCTTTCAAACAAAATAATAATCAAACAAATTACAACGCATTCAAATCTTATCCCAATAAGAAATTTACCACCCCTACTCCAATGAGTACGAGTACAAAACAATCATTTACTCCTAGACCTACTCCAATGAGTGTGAGTACGATCAACACCTTTAATCCAAAACCAGGTCCTTCAAATTTCTATCCTAAACAACAACACATGTTATTTAACACAGAAATGACAGAATATGAACAATTTGAAGACGATCAAAATTATTTAGTTTATGAACCAGAAACAGAAACAGAGGACATTCATGACGAACAAGAGAACGATGAGAATTATTTTTTAGAGAAAAATGCCTCGGAAACCAAATAGAACTTTTAAACTTAACTTACAACCAGAGCGAATTACCCTTTGTAATTTTACCTGAATACAACTTAAAAGCTTTGATAGATACAGGTAGCACGCGCTCATTCATAAAACCGGACATTGCGAACAAATTATTTAAAAATCAAATAACTCATGATCCTTTTAAGATCACGACAGCACATGGAACATCAATAGAAAATTTTAGTTTAATATTGCCGTGTTCAAAGATTTTTAAAAAACCAAATACTTTATTGAAATACCATCTGTTTGATTTTCATGATAATTTCGACATTTTACTCGGATTAGACAATTCAAAGACTCTAGAAGCTATAATAGATTTAACAAGAGATAAAATTATTACACCGATTAGTGAAATCAAAATAAATTATCATAGAATTGTAACACGTCCACAATATGTTAAAATTCCAGCTAATTCGGAAACAGTTACAAAATTTCATGTGAATAATATTGACAATGGCGATGTCTTCATCCCTGAAACACATGTAAATAATTTAATAATACCTGAAGGAATAGCTAAAGTAGAAAATAACATCATTTATTATCCAGTTATTAATGCAACGGAAAACGAATGTGTAACAGATTTGACTGACAACTTTCAAGTAGAATTTTTAGACAATTATGAAATAAACAATATAAATTTTCATGAAAATAATTCCAACAATGACTTTGATATTTCTTTAATTCGTACTGACCATATGAACTTAGAAGAGAGAGCAGCAATCTCTCAGATGATAAAAGAATTCGCTGACATATTTCATACAGAAAACAAAACCCTGACCTTCACCAACGAAATAAAACACCGAATACGTACTAAAGACAAGATACCCGTATACACTAAGACATACAGATATCCCGAAATTCATAGAAAGGAAGTTCATGACCAAATACAAAAAATGTTGAAACAGAATATTATAAGACCTTCACATTCCCCTTGGTCATCCCCAGTGTGGATTGTACCTAAAAAACTAGATGCATCGGGCAAGAAAAAATGGAGAATAGTAATTGACTATAGGAAGCTAAATGAAAAAACGGTCGATGACAAATATCCAATCCCAAACATCAATACATTACTCGACAAACTCGGTAGATGTCAGTATTTCACTACACTCGATTTGGCATCCGGCTTCCATCAGATAGAGATGCACAGAGACGATATTTCCAAAACCGCGTTTAACACCGAGAATGGACATTACGAGTTCCTCAGAATGCCATTTTGGCTCAAAAATTCCCCAGCTACTTTCCAACGCGTGATGGACAATGTTTTACGTAATTTATTAAATGATATTTGCCTCGTTTATTTAGATGACGTGATCATTTTTAGCACAAGTCTTCAAGAACATCTTGAAAGTCTCAGAGCCGTATTTGAGAGATTGAGAAAAGCGAATTTAAAAATTCAAATTGATAAGTCTGAATTTTTCCGACGTGAAGTCGCATATTTAGGCCATGTCATTACCCCTGAAGGCGTTAAACCGAACCCTGACAAAATTAGAGCAATTAAAAATTATCCAATACCTAAGACAACCAAACAAATCAAAGGATTTTTAGGCTTACTCGGTTATTACCGTAAATTCATTAAAAATTTTGCAAAAATCACAAAACCTTTCACAAAATGTTTAAAGAAGAATGCAGAAATTAATATCAAGAAACCCGAATATGTTGAATGTTTTAATACGTGTAAAAACTTGCTTATTAATGAACCAATATTACAGTACCCAGATTTTTCCAAACCTTTTGTTCTTACTACAGACGCAAGCAATTATGCTATAGGAGCAATTTTATCGCAAGGACCGATAGGCACAGACTTACCGATCGCTTATGCGAATATAACTTTAAATGACTCGGAACAAAACTACTCAACTATAGAAAAAGAGCTTCTTGCTATAGTTTGGGCTACGAAATACTTCCGGCCATACCTTTTTGGACGAAAATTCAAAATTGTGACAGATCACAAACCCTTACAGTGGTTGTTTTCGTTAAAAGAACCGAATTCAAAATTAATGCGCTGGCGTCTCAAGTTAGAAGAATACGATTATGAAATCACTTACAAGAAAGGTACTTTGAATAAAAGTGCTGACGCACTTTCTAGAATCGAATTAAATGTAAATTCTGATGATTCCGGAACTCAAAACTTTTTCGAATTTATTCAAAATTTCAATGAGACCTTCCAACCGAATCAAGATTTTCAGTCAATGATAGCAGAACACGACGACTCGAGTGACTCAGACAATACAATTCATTCCAACCATGAAAACCCTATAATTGGCATACCAATTAGCGAATCACCTGTGAATGTAGGAAAAAATCAATTGATTATTACAGAAGTAATACATTCGCCCTCTCAACCAAAAATCACTAAACTACACGTAGATAGAATGCGAATTAATGTACAACTTTCACAAGACAACTTTGAAAACGGCGCTCTAAATTTTATAAAGGATTATATTGTACCCAGAGTAAAATATTATCATTCTTTGAACAACCAGTATATGAAAAATTTAGTTGTTACAAAAACACTTTAAAAATTCGGAGATAAATTTCACAAAATGCAATAATAAATTAATAGACATTGAAAAAGAAGATGACATTACAGACACGATTAGGAACTATCACGAAGGAAAGACCAATCATCGTGGTATTCACGAAACACATAATCAAATTAAAAATTTGTATTATTGGCCCAATCAATTAAGAACAATCACTGAATACATTAATCAATGCGAAATATGCTTAAAATCAAAGTATGAGCAAAATCCATTGAAACCCATGTACAACATAACACCAACTCCAAACAAGCCTTTCGATACTATTCATATAGACACTTTAAGACGCTTTTTCGAAATACGCACAAGCCTATTTAGTTAATTCCACAAATGCGATAGAAATAACAAATAAGTTATTACGATTCTTTTCTCATCACGGTATCCCAAAATTAATCATTTGCAATAACGGATTAGAGTTCAAAAATAACATTTTACGAGAAACGCTTAGTTTGCACAAAATCGACATACACTTTACAAGTTCGCAACATCCCAATTCCAACGGACTAGTTGAGCGTTTTCATTCTACGCTCATAGACCATATAAGATTATTTAACTTACAAGATAATTTTAAGACCGAAACAATCGAAAGTAAAGCTCAGTATGCATTGTTGGCATACAACAATACAAATCACACTTCTACCGGATTAAAACCAATTGAAATTATAAACGGTCATTTAGACACAAATTCACCTTTAGAAGTAGAAATAGAGAAACAAATTACACAAGAATATGTTCAGAACCATAAAGAAAAAACCAAATTAGCATATAAAAATATTAATGAACGTTTGCAGTTACGAAAAACAAATACAATAAATAAATTAAATGAAAATCGTGAAATTACACCGGAAATTCCTGAAACCATATTTGTACATAATAAACAGAAAGTAAACAAAACGAAAAATCCCAAATATAGAAAAGAAAAGGTAGAATCAGTAAACAGAAAGTTGAAAACAGCTAAAATTAAAACAGAACCGAATGATAAAAAGCAATCTAAAATTCATTCAAGTAATGTTAAAAGACCAAGAAAAAGAATTGACGAAGATTCTAACTTTCCAGGTGCTTCTACTTCGCACACGTCTCCGGACAAGAAATAAAAGACATTACAAACAATCCTGGACTATTGACATTTTGTAAGCTTTATACCTTGCATCCTAGCATAATCAAAATTAATGATCTTCAATCAGAGTTAGAGAAAATTTATAAGTATTATAATAATGAATTACCTTTTGAACCCATTCCACAGAATATGTTTGAAATTGAAAAATTAATTAATGTTAATTGTAAATTACAATCAGAGAGAATTATTTATTTCATAGAGATCCCGATAAATTATGATAAACAATTTGAATTATATCATCTTGTTCCTATCCCAACCAAATATCGTGACGAATTCATTACTATTATCCCTGATAAGAACTACTTTCTGAAATCAGCTGATGGTAACTTGATATCTTAAAGTGAAGCTTGTACGAGAGGAATAAACTTTCAATGTGTCAACAAAGCAAACGAAGTCAACAATGAAACATGCGAGAAAAATATCATATTTTACGGCAACAATAAAAATTGTCAATATACAAAACTCACCATTAAGAAGAACCACATCGAAATCGAAATAATTGAAGATATCAATCAGTTTTTGCTTGTCTTCCCAACAAATGAAATAATTCATCTGTCATGTAACAAAAGCGATGAAATAAAAAATCTACAAGGAATATTTCTTCTCAAGAATAACAAATGTCAACTGAATTTTAGAAATAAATTATTGAAATTGAAAGAAAAAACTTTTGGCAAGCCTGTAATATTTGAAAACTTCAATATAGACTTGAACAAGACACAAATCCCAAAATTAGTCATCGAGCTCAACAGCATAGAAGATTTAAAATTTCCTATCAACAAATATGAAGACATAGAGGAGAAAATCAACATTGATGACACCAATTATTCAGTTATAATATTGTACATCATTCTAATAATTCTTGGCGTTATCATGTCCACAGTTTATCTCAGGAAAAAGTTTATTCAACGTAGACTAATCCAGCGAGGACAACAGGACCAAAATCAATCATCCCCTATGCAAGAGCTGAAACTTCCCGGCGATGCCCAGTTCTAAGGAGGAAGGAGTTATAGTAACAACTTCCCAGCAATTCTTGATGACACCATGGTTTCCACATTTCTGCGAGACCAAAGTCCAAACACGTGTAAGCGTGTAAGGTGTCAACCTTATGAACTTTGTAAAACATATTAGTTAGTCACATTTTGTATCTTAAGTAGTTAACATCTAATATTGTTGTTAATAAATTCTGAATCTGTACTTGTAATAAAATAAATAGTTTTTTTTCAAGTCAACGAATAATCGTTAACTTAACTTACATATTATGATGTCCTGAATGGGAATATGAACTTTTTAATCGTGAAAATTTGCGCGAAAAAGCGTGATTTCAATTTATTCCAAAGTTTGTAAAACTGAAAATAGCACTCTAAAAACACGAAATATGATGTATTTGGTGCTAGATTGTGCCATATAACGCATTTTTGAAGCAAAATCTTAATTCTGAGCAGATTTACAGCATCATAAATTCCTCAACGAGACTCAGAAAAAACGCTGATAACTCGCTGAAAACGCAGAATTTTGTGCATTTAAGGACGAATTCATGCGCATTATGTTGTATCGGATAGATTTATGTGATTTGCGATACTTTGAAACTAATCAGAATGTGGTAATTTTGACTTATTTCAAACTTCATATAATTGCAGATAGCGCTCTGAGAACACGAAA
Organism: Dromius quadrimaculatus; assembly: GCA_963989225.1. NCBI lineage: Eukaryota > Metazoa > Arthropoda > Insecta > Coleoptera > Carabidae > Dromius > Dromius quadrimaculatus. Next base: position 55,386 of record CAXDIG010000032.1, read on the forward strand.
TATGATGTTTTTGTCGATGGATTCATACATATTATGATGTCCTGGATTGGGATATGAACTTTTTGATTGTGGAAATCTGCGCAGAAAAGCGTGATTCCAACTTATTCCACAGTTTTCGAAACTGAAAATTCCAAAAACACGAAATATGATGTATTTGGTGCTAGATTCTGCCATATAACGCATTTTTGAAGCAAAATCTTGATTCTCTGCAGATTTACAGCATTAAAAATTTCTCAACGGAACTCAGAAAAAACGCTGATAACTCGCTGGAAACGCAAAATTTTGTGCATTTGAGGACGGGTTCATGCGTATTATGTTGTATTGGATAGATTTATGTGATTTGCGATACTTTGAAACTGCTCAGAATGTGGTTATTCTGACTATTTTCAAACTTCATATAACTGCAGATAGCGCTCTGAAAACACGAAATATGATGTTTTTGTCGTTGGATTCATACATATTATGATGTCCTGGATAGGAATATGAACTTTTTGATTATGAAAATCTGCGCAGAAAAACGTGATTTCATCTTATTCCAGAGTTTGTGAAACTGGAAATAGCACTCTAAAAACACGAAATATGATGTATTTGAAGCTAGATTCTGCCATATAACGCATTTTTGAAGCAAAATCTTAGGTCTGAGCAGATTTACAGCATCAAGAATTTCTCAACGAGACTCAGAAAAAACGCTGATAACTCGCTGGAAACGCAAAATTTTGTGCATTTGAGGACGGATTCATGCGTATTATGTTGTATTGGATAGATTTATGTGATTTGCGATACTTTGAAACTGCTCAGAATGGGATAATTCTGACTTATCCCAAACTTCATATAACTGCAGATAGCGCTCTGAATACACGAAATATGATGTTTTTGTCGATGGATTCATACATATTATGATGTCCTGGATTGGAATCTAAACTTTTTGATTGTGAAAATCTGCGCGGAAAAGCGTGATTTCAACTTATTCCAGAGTTTGTTTAACTGAGAAAAGCACCCTAAAAACACGATATATGATGTATTTGGTGCTAGATTCGGCCTTATAATGCATTTTTGAAGCAAAATCTTGATTCTGAGCAGACTAACAGCATCAAAAATTCCTCAAAGAGACTCAGAAAAAACGCTGATAACTCGCTGAAAACGCAAAATTTCGTGCATTTGGGGACAGATTCATGCGTATCATGTTGTATTGTATAGATTTATGTGATTTGCGATACTTTGAAACTGCTCAGAATGACGTAATTTTGACTTATTTCAAACTTCATATAACTGCAGATAGCGCTCTGAAAATACCAAATATGATGTTTTTGTCGATTGATTCATACATATCATGATGTCCTGGATGGCAAATTTGAACTTTTTGATTGTGAAAATCTGCGCGGGAAAGCGTGATTCCAACTTATTCCAAAGTTTGTAAAACTGTAAATAGCACTCTGGAAACACGAAATATGATGTATTTGGTGCTAGAGTCTGCCATATAACGCATTTTTGAAGCAAAATCTTGATTCTGAGCAGATTTACAGCATCAAAAATTTCTCAACGAGACTCAGAAAAAACGCTGATAACTCGCTGGAAACGCAGAATTTTATGCATTTGAGGACGGCTTCATGCGTATTATGTTGTATTGGATAGATTTATGTGATTTGCGATACTTTGAAACTGCTCAGAATGTGGTAATTGTGACTTATTTCAAACTTCATATAATTGCAGATAGCGCTCTGAAAACACGAACTATGTTGTTTTTGTCGATGGATTTATACATATTATGATGTCCTGGATAGGAATATGAACTTTTTGATTGTGAAAATCTGCGCAGAAAAGCGTGATTTCATCTTATTCCAGAGTTTGTGGAACTGAAAAAAGCACTCCAAAAACACGAAATATGATGTATTTGGTGCTAGATTCTGCCATATAACGCATTTTTGAAGCAAAATCTTGATTCTGAGCAGATTTACAGCATCAAAAATTTCTCAACGAGATTCAGAAAAAACGCTGATAACTTGCTGGAAACGCAAAATTTCGTGCATTTGAGGACGGATTCATGCGTATTATGTTGTATTGGATAGATTTATGTGATTTGCGATAGTTTGAAACTGCTAAGAATGACGTAATTTTGACTTATTTCAAACTTCATATAACTGCAGATAGCGCTCTTAAAACACAAAATATGATGTTTTTGTCATTGGATTCATACATATTATGATGTCCTAGATAGGAATATGAACTTTTTGATTGTGAAAATCTGCGCGGGAAAGCGTGATTCCAACTCATTTCAAAGTTTGTAAAACTGAGAATAGCACTCTGAAAACACGAAATATGATGTATTTGGTGCTAGAGTCTGCCATATAACGCATTTTTGAAGCAAAATCTTGATTCTGAGCAGATTTACAGCATCAAAAATTCCTCAACGAGACTCAGAAGATACGCTGATAACTCGCTGGAAACGCAGAATTTTGTGCATTTGAGATCGGATTCATGCGTATTATGTTGTATTGGATAGATTTATGTGATTTGCGATACTTTGAAACTGCTCAGAATTGGGTAATTTTGACATATTTCAAACTTCATATAACTGCAGATAGCGCTCTGAAAACACGAAATATGATGTTTTTGTCGATGGATTCATACATGTTATGATGTCCTGGATAGGAATCTGAACTATTTAATTGTGAAAGTCTGCGCGGAAAAGCGTGATTTCAACTTATCCCAGAGTTTGTAAAACTGAAAATAGCACTCTAAAAACACGAAATATGATGTATTTGGTGCTAGATTTTGCCTTATAACGCATTTTTGAAGCAAAATCTTGATCCTGAGCAGATTTACAGCATCAAAAATAATTTCTCAACGAGACTCAGAAAAAAACGCTGATAACTCGCTGGAAGCGCAGAATTTCGTGCATTTGAGGACGTATTCATGCGTATTATGTTGTATTGGATGGATTTATGTGATTTGCGATACTTTGAAACTGCTCAGAATGTGGTGATTTTGACTTATTTCAAACTTCATATAACTACAGATAGCGCTCTGAAAACACAAAATATGATGTTTTTGTCGATGAATTCATACATATTATGAAGTCCTGGATGGGAATATGAACTTTTTGATTGTGAAAATCTGCGCGGAAAAGCGTGATTTCAACTTATTCCAAAGTTTGTAAAACTGAAAGTAGCACTCTAGAAACTCGGAATATGATGTATTTGGTGCTAGATTCTGCCATATAACGCATTTTTTGAGCAAAATCTCCATTCTGAGTAGATTTACAGCATCAAAAATTTTTCTACCAGACTCGGAAAAAACCGCTGATAAATCGCTGGAAACGCAAAATTTTGTGCATTCGGGGACGGATTCATGCGTATTATGTTTTATTTGACAGATTTATGGGATTTGCGATGGATTGAAACTGCTCAGAAAGTGGTAGTTCTGACTTATTTCCAACTTCATATAACTGCAGATAGCGCTCTGAAAACACGGAATATGATGTTTTTGTCGATGGATTCATACATATCATGAAGTCCTGAATAGGAATATGAACTTTTTGATTGTAAAAATCTGCGCGGAAAAGCGTGATTTCAACTTATTCCAAAGTTTGTAAAACTGAGAATAGCACTCTAAAAACACGAAATTTGATGTATTTGGTGCTAGATTCTGCCATATAACGCATTTTTGAAGCAAAATCTTGATTCTGAGCTGATTTATAGTATCAAAAATTTCTCAACGAGACTCAGAAGAACGCTGATAACTCGCTGGAAACACGAAATTTTGTGCATTTGAGTTCGGATTCATGCGTATTATGTTGTATTGGATAGATAAATGTGATTTGCGATACTTTGAAACTGCTCAGAATGTGGTAATTCTGACTTATTTCAAACTTCATATAACTGCAGATAGCGCTCTGAAAACACACAATATGATGTTTTTGTCGATGGATTCAAACATATTATGAAGTCCTGAATAGGAATATGAACTTTTTGATTGTGAAAATCCGCGCGGCAAAATTTTGTGCATTTGAGGACGGATTCATGCGTATTATGTTGTATTGGGATAGATTCATGTGATTCACGATACTTTGAAACTGCTCAGAATGTGGTAATTTTGACTTATTTCAAACTTCATATAATTGCAGATAGCGCTCTGGAAACACAAAATATGATGTTTTTGTCTATGGATACATACACATTATGATGTCCTGGATGGGAATATGAACTATTTGATTGTAAAAATCTGCGCAGAAAAGCGTGATTTCAACTTATTCCAGAGTTTTTGAAACTGAAAATAGCACTCCAAAAACACGAAATATGATGTATTTGGTGCTAGATTTTGCCATATAACGAATTTTTGAAGCAAAATCTTGATTCTGAGCTAATTTACAGCATCAAAAATTTCTCAACGAGACTCAGAAAAATCGCTTATAACTCGCTGGCGAGGCAAAATTTTGTGCATTTGAGGACGGATTCATGCGTACCATGTTGTAATGGATAGATTTATGTGATTTGCGATACTTGAAAACTGCTCAGAATGGGGTGAATTTGACTTACTTCAAACTTCATATAACTGCAGATAACGCTCAGAAAACGCGATATATGATGTTTTTGTCGATGGATTCATACATATTATGATGTCCTGGATAGGAATATGTACTTCTTGATTGTGAAAATCTGCGCGGAAAAGCGTGATTCCAATTCATCCCGAAGTTTGTAAAACTGTAAAGAGCACTCTAAAAACACGAAATATGATGTATTTGGTGCTGGATTCTGCCATATAACGCATTTTGAAGCAAATTCCTCATTCTGAGCAGATTTACAGCATCAAAAATTTCTCAACGAGACTCAGAAAAAACGCTAATAACTCGCTGGAAACGCAGAATGTTGTGCATTTGAGGACGGATTCATGCGTATTATGTTGTATTGGATAGATTTATGTGATTTGCGATACTTTGAAACTGCTCAGAATGTGGTAGTTTTTACTTATTTCAAACTCATGTAACTGCAGAAAGCGCTCTGAAAACACGGAATATGATGTTTTTGTCGATGGATTCATACATATCATGATGTCCTGGATAGGAATATTAACTTTTTGATTGTGAAAATCTGCGCAGAAAAGCGTGATTTCATCTCATTCCAGAGTTTGTAAAACTGGAAAAAGCACTCCAAAAACACGAAATATGATGTATTTGGTGCTAGATTCTGCCATATAACGCATTTTTGAAGCAACATCTTGATTCTGAGCAGATTTACAGCATCAAAAATTTCTCAACGAGATTCAGAAAAAACGCTGATAACTCGCTGGAATCGCAAAATTTTGTGCATTTGAGGACGGATTCATGCGTATTATGTAGAATTGGATAGATTCATGTGATTTGCGATACTTTGAAACTGTTCAGAATGTGGTAATTTTGACTTATTTCAAACTTCATATAACTGCAGATAGCGCTCTGAAAACACGGAAAATGATGTTTTTGTCGATAGATTCATACATATTATGATGTCCTGGATAGGAATATGAACTTTTTGATTGTAAAAATCTGCGCGGAAAAGCGTGATTTCAACTTATTCCAAAGTCTGTAAAACTGAAAATAGCACTTCAAAAACACGAAATATGATGTATCTGGTGCTAGATTCTGCCATATAACGCATTTTTGAAGCAAAATCTTGATTCTGAGCACATTAACAGTATCAAAAATTTCTCAACGAGACTCAGAAAAAACGCTGATATCTCGCTGGAAACGCAAAATTTCGTGCATTTGAGGACGGATTCATGCGTATTATGTTGTATTGGATAGATTTATGTGATTTGCGATAGTTTGAAACTGCTAAGAATGACGTAATTTTGACTTATTTCAAACTTCATATAACTGCAGATAGCGCTCTAAAAAACACAAAATATGATGTTTTTGTCGATGGATTCTTACATATTATGATGTCCTGGATAGGAATATGAACTTTTTTATTGTGAAAATCTGCGCGGGAAAGCGTGATTCCAACTTATTCCAAAGTTTGTAAAACTGAAAATAGCACTCTGAAAACACGAGATATGATGTATTTGATGCTAGAGTCTGCCATATAACGCATTTTTGAAGCAAAATCTTGATTCTGAGCAGAGTTACAGCATCAAAAATTCCTCAACGAGACTCAGAAGATACGCTGATAACTCGCTGGAAACGCAGAATTTTGTGCATTTGAGATCTGATTCATGCGTATCATGTTGTATTGGATAGATTTATGTGATTTGCGATACTTTGAAACTGCTCAGAATGGGGTAATTTTGACATATTTCAAACTTCATATAACTGCAGATAGCGCTCTGAAAACACGAAATATGATGTTTTTGTCGATGGATTCATACATAGTATGATGTCCTGGATAGGAATCTGAACTTTTTGATTGTGAAAATCTGCGCGGAAAAGCGTGATTTCAACTCATCCCAGAGTTTGTAAAACAGAAAATAGCACTCTGGAAACACGAAATATGATGTATTTGGTGCTAGATTCTGCCTTATAACGCATTTTTGAAGCAAAATCTTGATCCTGAGCAGATTTACAGCATCAAAAATAATTTCTCAACGAGACTCAGGAAAAACGCTGATAACTCGCTGGTAGCGCAAAATTTCGTGCATTTGAGGACGGATTCATGCGTATTATGTTGTACTGGATGGATTTATGTGATTTGCGATACTTTGAAACTGCTCAGAATATCGTAATTTTGACTTATTTCAAACTTCATATAACTGCAGATAGCGCTCTGAAAACACGAAATATGATGTTATTGTCGATGGATTCATACATATTATGATGTCCTGGATAGGAATATGAACTTTTTGATTGTAAAAATCAGCGCGAAAAAGCGTGATTCAGAATTATTCCAAAGTTTGTAAAACTGAAAATAGCACTCTGAAAACACGAAATATGATGTATTTGGTGCTAGATTTTGCCATATAACGCATTTTTGAAGCAAAATTTTGATTCTGAGCAGATTCACAGCATCAAAAATTTCTCAACGAGACTCAGAAAAAAACGCTGATAACTCGCTGGAAACGCAAAATTTTGTGCATTTGAGGACGGATTCATGCGTATCATGTAGTATTGGATAGATTTATGTGATTTGCGATACTTTGAAACTGCTCAGAATGTGGTAATTTTGACTTATTTCAAACTTCATATAACTGCAGATAGCGCTCTGAAAACACGGAATATGATGTGTTTGTCGATGGATTCATACATATTATGATGTCCTGGATAGGAATATGAACTTTTTGATTGTGAAAATCTGTGCGGAAAAGCGTGATTTCAACTTACTCCAAAGTTTGTAAAACCGAAAATAGTGCTTTAAAAACACGAAATATGATGTATTTGGTGCTAGATTCTGCCTTATAATGCATTTTTGAAGCAAAATCTTGATTCTGAGCAGATTAACAGCATCAAAAATTTCTCAAAGAGACTCAGCAGAAACGCTGATAACTCGCTGAAAACGCAAAATTTTGTGCATTTGGGGACAGGTTCATGCGTATTATGTTGTATTGTATAGATTTATGTGATTTGCGATACTTTGAAACTGCTCAGAATGACGTAATTTTGACTTATTTTAAACTTCATATAACTGCAGATAGCGCTCTGAAAACACTAAATATGATGTTTTTGTCGATTGATTCATACATATTATGATGTCCTGGATAGGAATATGAACTTTTTGATTGTGAGAATCTGCGCAGTAAAGCGTGATTTCAACTTATTCCAAAGTTTGTAAAACTGAAAATAGCACTTTAAAAACACGAAATATGATGTATTTGGTGCTGGATTCTGCCATATAACGCATTTTTGAAGCAAAATCTTGATTCTGAGCAGATTTACAGCATCAAAAATTTCTCAACGAGACTCAGAAAAAACGCTGATAACTCACTGGAAGCGCAAAGTTTTGTGCATTTGAGGACGGATTCATGCGTATTATGTTGTATTGTATAGATTTATGTGATTTGCGATACTTTGAAACTGCTCAGAATGACGTAATTCTGACTTATTTCAAACTCCATATAACTGCAGATAGCGCTCTGAAAACACTAAATATAATGTTTTTGTCGATTGATTCATACATATTATGATGTCCTGGATAGGAATATGAACTTTTTGATTGTGAAAATCTGCGCGAGAAAGCGTGATTCCAACTTATTCCAAAGTTTGTAAAACTGAAAATAGCACTCTGAAAACACAAGATATGATGTATTCGATGCTAGAGTCTGCCATATAAACGCATTTTTGAAGCAAAATCTTGATTCTGAGCAGAGTTACAGCATCAAAAATTCCTCAACGAGACTCAGAAGATACGCTGATAACTCGCTGGAAACGCAGAATTTTGTGCATTTGAGATCTGATTCATGCGTATTATGTTGTATTGGATAGATTTATGTGATTTGCGATACTTTGAAACTGCTCAGAATGGGGTAATTTTGACATATTTCAAACTTCATATAACTGCAGATAGCGCTCTGAAAACACGAAATATGATGTTTTTGTCGATGGATTCATACATAGTATGATGTCCTGGATAGGAATCTGAA
>CAXDIG010000033.1:0-43207 GCA_963989225.1 Dromius quadrimaculatus
GACTTATTCCGAAGTTTGTAAAACTGCAAATAGCACTCTCAAAACACGAAATATGATGTATTTGATGCTAGATTCTTCCATATAACGCATTTTTGAAGCAAAATCTTGCTTCTGAACAGATTTACAGGATCAAAAATTTCTCAACGAGACTCAGAAAAAACGCTGATAACTCGCTGAAAGCGCAGAATTTTGTGCATTTGAGGACGAATTCATGCGTATTATGTTGTATTGGTTAGATTGATGTGATTTGCGATACTTTGAAACTGCTCAGAATGTGGTAATTTTGACTTATTTCAAACTTCATATAATTGCAGATAGCGCTCTGAAAACACGAGATACGATATTTCAGTCGATAGATTCATACACATTATGAGGTCCTGAATAGGAATATGAACTTTTTGATTGTGGAAATCTGCGCGGAAAAGCGTAATTTCGACATATTCCAAAATTTAAAAAACTTCAAATAGCACTCTAAGAACACAAAATATGATGTATTTAATGCTGAATTCTTCCATATAACGCATTTTTGAAGCAAAATCTTGCTTCTGAGTAGATTGACAGGATCAAAAATTTCTCAACGAGACTCAGAAAAAACGCTGATAACTCGCTGATAACGCAAAATTTTGTGTATTTGAGGACGGATTTATGCGTATTATGTTGTATTGGATAGATTTATGTGATTTGCGATACTTTGAAACTGCTTAGAATGAGGTAATTTTGACTTATTTCAAAATTCATATAACTGCAGATAGCGCTCTAAAAACACGAGATACGATGTTCTTGTCGATAGATTCATACATATTATGAGGTCCTGAATAGGAATATGAACTTTCTGATCGTCAAAATCTGCGCGGAAAAGCGTAATTTCGACTTATTCCAAAGTTAGTAAAACTGCAAATGGTACTCTAAAAACACGAAATATGATATATTTGATGCTAGATTCTGCCATATAACGCATTTTTGAAGCAAAATCTTGCTTCTGAGCAGATTTACAGAATCAAAAATTTCTCAACAAGACTCAGCAAAAACGCTGATAACTCGCTGGAAACTCCAAATTTTGTGCATTTGAAGACTGATTCATGCGCCTTAGGTTGTATAGGATGGATTTATGTGATTTGCGATACTTTGAAACTGCTCAGAATGTGGTAATTTTGACTTGTTTCAAACTTCATTTAACTGCAGATAGCGCTCTGAAAACACGAGATACAATGTTTTTGTCGATAGATTCATACATATTATGAGGTCCTGAATAGGAATATGAACTTTTTGATTGTGAAAATCTGCGCGGAAAAGCGTGATTTCGACCTATTCCAAAGTTTGTAAACTGCAAATAGCACTCTAAAAACACGAAATATGATGTATTTGATGCTAGATTCTGCCATTTAACGCATTTTTGAAGCAAAATCTTGCTTCTGAGCAGGTTTACAGGATCAAAAATTTCTCAACGAGACTCAGAAGAAACGCTGATAACTCGTTGGAAACGCAAAATTTTGTGCATTTAAGGACGGATTCATGCGTATTATGTTGTATTGGATAGATTTATGTGATTTGCGATACTTTGAAACTGCTCAGAATGTGGTAATTTGGACTTATTTCAAACTTCATATAACTGCAGATAGCGCTCTGAAAACACGAGATACGATGTTTCTGTTGATAGATTCATACATATTATAAGGTCTTGAATAGAAATATGAACTTTTTGATTGTGAAAATCTGCGCGGAAAAGCTTAATTTCGACTTATCCCAAAATTTGTAAAACTGCGAAAAGCACTCTAAAAACACGAAATATGATGTATTTGGTGCTATATTCTGCCATATAACGCGTTTTTGAAGCAAAATCTTGCTTCTGAGCAGATTTACAGAATCAAAAATTTCTCAACGAGACTCAGAAAAAACGCTAATAACTCGCTGGAAACGCAAAATTTAGTGTATTTAAGGACGGATTCATGCGTATTATGTTGTATCGGATAGATTTATGTGATTTGCAATACTTTGAAACTGCTTAGAATATGGTAATTTTGACTTATTTCAAACTTCATATAACTACAGATAGCGCTCTGAAAACTCAAGATACGATGTTCTTGTCGATAGATTCATACATATTATGAGGTCCTGAATAGGAATATAAACTTTTTGATTGTGAAAATCTGCGCGGAAAAGCGTAATTTCGACTTATTCCAAAGTTTTTAAATCTGCAAATAGTACTCAAAAAACACGAAATATGATGTATTTGGTGCTAGATTCTGCCATATAACGCATTTTTGAAGCAAAATCTTGCTTCTGAGCAGATTTATAGGATCAAAGATTTCTCAACGAGACTCAGCAAGAACGCTGATAACTCGCTGGAAACGCCAAATTTTGTGCATTTGAAGACGGATTCATGCGCCTCAGGTTGTATTGGATGGATTTATGTGATTTGCGATACTTTGAAACTGTTCAGATTGTGGTAATTTTGACTTATTTTAAACTTCAAATAACTGCAGAAAGCGCTCTGAAAACACGAGATACGATGTTTTTGACGATAGATTCATATATATTATGAGGTCCTGAATGGGAATATGAACTTTTTGATTGTGAAAATCTGCGCGAAAAAGCGTGATTTTGACTTATTCCAAAGTTTGTAAAACTCCAAATAGAACTCTAAAAACACGAAATATGATGTACTTGGTGCTAGATTCTGCCATATAACGCATTTTCTAAGCAAAATCTTGCTTCTGAGCAGATTTACAGGATCAAAAATTTCTCAACGAGACTCAGAAAAGACGCTGATAACTTGCTGGAAACGCAAAATTTTGTGCATTTGAGGACGGATTCATGCGTATTATGTTGTAATGGATAGATTTATGTGATTTGCGATACTTTGAAACTGCTCAGAATGTGTTAATTTTGACTTATTTCAAACTTCATATAACTGCAGATAGCGCTCTGAAAACATGAAATACGATGTTTTAGTCGATGGATTCATACATATTATGAAGTCCTGAATAGGAATATGAACTTTCTGATTGTGAAAATCTGCGCGGAAAAGCGTGATTTCGAGTTATTCCAAAGTTTGTAGAACTGCCAATAGCAATCTAAAAACACGAAATATGATGTATTTGGTGCTAGATTCTGCCATATAACGCATTTTTGAAGCAAAATCTTGCTTCTGAGCAGATTTACAGAATCAAAAATTTCTCAACGAGTCTCAGAAAAAAACGCTGATAACTCGCTGGAAACGCAAAATTTTGTGTATTTGAGGACGGATTCATGCGTATTATGTTGTATTGGATAGATTTATGTGATTTGCGATACTTTGAAACTGCTTAGAATGTGGTAATTTTGACTTATTTCAAACTTCATATAACTACAGATAGCGCTCTGAAAACACAAGATACGATGTTCTTGTCGATAGATTCATACATATTATGAGGTCCTGAATAGGAATATGAACTTTTTGATTGTGATAATCTGCGCGGGAAAGCGTAATTTCGACTCATCCTAAAGTTTGTATAACTGCAAATAGTACTCAAAGAACACGAAATATGATGTATTTGGTGCTGGATTCTGCCATGTAACGCATTTCTGAAGCAAAATCTTGCTTCTGAGCAGATTTACAGGATCAAAAATTTCTCAACGAGACTCAGCAAGAACGCTGATAACTCGCTGGAAACTCCAAATTTTGTGCATTTGAAGACGGATTCATGCGCCTTAGGTTGTATTGGATGGATTTATGTGATTTGCGATACTTTGAAACTGCTCAGAATGTGGTAATTTTGACTTATTTCAAACTTCATATAACTGCAGATAGCGCTCTAAAAACACGAGATACGATGTTTTTGTCAATAGATTCATACATATCATGAGGTCCTGAATAGAGATATGAACTTTTTGATTGTGAAAATCTGCGCGGAAAAGCGTGATTTCGACTTATTCCAAAGTTTGTAAAACTGCAAATAGCACTCTAAAAACACGGAATATGATGTATTTGGTGCTAGATTATGCTATATAACGCATTTTTGGAGCAAAATCTTGCTTCTGAGCAGATTTACAGGATCAAAAATTTCTCAACGAGACTCAGAAAAAACGCTGATAACTCGCTGGAAACGCAAAATTTTGTGCATTTGAGGACGGATTCATGCGTATTATGTTGTATTGGATAGATTTATGTGATCTGCGATACTTTGAAACTGCTCAGATTGTGGTAATTTTGACTTATTTTAAACTTCATATAACTGCAGATAGCGCTCTGAAAACACGAGATACGATGTTTTTGACGATAGATTCATACATATTATGAGGTCCTGAATAGGAATATGAACTTTTTGATTGTGAAAATCTGCGCGGAAAAGCGTGATTTTGACTTATTCCAAAGTTTGTAAAACTGCAAATAGCACTCTACAAACATGAAATATGATGTACTTGGTGCTAGATTCTGCCATATAACGCATTTTTTAAGCAAAATCTTGCTTCTGAGCAGATTTACAGGATCAAAAATTTCTCACCGAGACTCAGAAAAAACGCTGATAACTCGCTGGAAACGCAAAACTTTGTGCATTTGAGGACGTATCCATGCGTATTATGGTTGTAATGGATAGATTTATGTGATTTGCGATACTTTGAAACTGCTCAGAATGTGGTAATTTTGACTTATTTCAAACTTCATATAACTGCAGATAGCGCTCTGAAAACACGAGATACGATGTTTTAGTCGATGGATTCATACATATTATGAGGTCCTGAATAGGAATATGAACTTTTTGATTGTGAAAATCTGCGCGGAAAAGCGTGATTTTCGACTTATTCCAAAGTTTGTAAAACTGCGAATAGCACTCTAAAAACACGGAGTATGATGTATTTGGTGCTAGATTCTGCCACATAACGTATTTTTGAAGCAAAATCTTTTTTCTGAGCAGATTTACTGAATCAAAAATTTCTCAACGAGGCTCAGAAAAAACGCTGATAACTCGCTGGAAACGCAAAATTTTGTGCATTTGAGGACGGATTCATGCGTATTATGTTGTATTGCATAGATTTATGTGATTTGCGATACTTTGAAACTGCTCAGAATGTGGTAATTTTGATTTATTTCCAACTTCATATAACTGCAGATAGCGCTCTGAAAACACGAGATACGATGTTTTTGTCGAAAGATTCATACAACTTAGATTTCTTGATTGATCGATCGCGTTTTTAAAAACTTTATTTCTTGCAAGTACAAGTACAATATGGTTGCTATGTGTATAATATGAAGCTTTGTTACTAATTCTAACAAATGTGAATACAGAATGTCTTATTCTCCAGTGCAATGGTCTCATATAAACTATGAAGGGGGAAATGTCACGTTCTGTGGTATCATCAAAATAGTTACTGAATCACTAAGAATCAACACTATAACTCCTCCCTCCTTAAATTCAAGCTTCACGGGGTAGTTGTAGCTCGATGTCTTCAGGGTTGTTGGATGTCTTCTCAGAGGTGAATTTTCCTGTCTTTTTCTTCTTCATATGCTTGTACGTTACGTACCCACCGATGATGGCGATGATAACGTATAAAATAATAGACCACATACTGGGGATATGCATATTGGCTGGTTCTTGAAATACAGGTACAATTGGATTAAATGATATATCATTCAATTTCAATGGGTTTAGATTAATGGAAAAATTAGTTACTTTCTGTGGTAAGATCTTGGTATTTAATTTAGGTAATAATAATGGTTGACCATATGTTTTACTTTGAAATATCAACTTTTGTTGTCGAAAATAAATTTTACAATCGCCTTCATTATTTATTAAATATATCCCTTCTGAAGGTTGAATGGTTGTTTCTGATTGACATCGAATGGTAAGTTTTTCTTCTTTTGGAAAAACGGCCAAATATTTATTAATTTCTGGAATAACCTCCACGTGATTCTCTAATAAATTGATCTTTGTATAATGGCAATGATTTGAAGTTTGATTTTGGAATAATTCTTGTTCGCACATCGTAGGGAAATGGGCGTGATACTTGTTAGGGCACTGAAATATTCTTGCGAAATCACACATATCATTCAGAAGTACAATTTCTTTATCAGATTTCAAAAGGAATCTACTATTCGGAATGATTGTTATAAATCCAAAATCATGTTTAGTTGGAATCGGATACATATAATAAAGTTCAAAATCCTTCTCAAAATTGATAGGGGTGGAAATAAAATGAATTATCTGAGTCATTTCAATTTTACAATTTATTTTCAATAAGGACTCTATGTTCAATAAATTTTCTTGTCGAGGCTCGAATGGTAATTGTAAATGGTAGAATTTAGAAATTGTTTTCAATTCTGCGAGTAATTCCATGGGATGAATTATACTGGGATGTAAAGTTCTTAGCTTGCAAAAAGTGATCGAATTTTCAACATCTTGTAAGACATTTGAAATTGAACTATACAGTATTATAAACTGATCATAAATATTTTTCGCAAAAAGAATATCTTGAAAATGCATATTATTTATGATTTCAAAAAGTTGTAAAATTTTTGATTTCAATATTTCCTTATTATGCTGTATATCTAAAATTGTGTTATTAAAATTTTTTATTATTTGATGATTTACTGAAAGATAATTTGATTTGATTTTCCAAATTATGTTCATTTTCTTGCATATGTGCTAACATTTCGTTATACTTCTTCCCGTCTTCAGCGTCTAAATTTCCGGTTATCGCTTCAAATATAGTCCCTAATCCATCCACCAATCCTCGTTCAATTCTATAATGATCAACATGAAATCCTATATTTGTCCTAATAAATTCTATCATTTTATCAAAATTTCTAAGTTCATTAAAATACTGAGAATTATTTGAAATAGTTGTTTTCAATGTAGAATATTGCATGTTTAAGCCGTTGTAATGGTTCAAAAGTGGTTCGAGATTATAATAGTATATGAATGTGTGAGTAGTCTTTTCGAGCTTGGCAGGACCGAGGTTGATGGGAAGAACTCCAAGATTTTCTGTTATGTTCCTAATGATTGTTCCTTGTCCGAATGCGAACAACATGGAACCGGTTGAAAAGGATGAGTATTTTGTTTAGGACGTTTTATATTAGAAAAGTGGATTTTTTCTGTTGTGTTGCCATGACTTGTTTTAATTTTCCCAATTTAAAGTTTTTTATTAACTTCTACGATATTTTCAGCCTTATATTTATTTTTAGTTTTTTGTTGCTTTTGTTTATTTTTCACGTAAACCTCTTCAGGTACATTCGGTAATTTTTCCCTATTCTCGTTATATTTACTTATTACCTTTTCTTTGTTCTGTTGAATTTTGTCTTTAATTGTTTCATATAATAATTTTGTTTTATTCTTATGATTTTCAATATAATTATTCAAAAGCTGTTTTTCTAAATCAATATTTAGTGGAGAATTCGTATCTAAATGTCCTGCTACAATTTCACATGGTTTCAATTTGGTGACTGAGTGGATCGTATTATTATTAGCTAATAAGGCGTAGTTAACTTTTGATTCCATGGGTTCTGTTTTATATTCTTTCTGATTGTTGAATAATCTTAAGTGTTCTATGAGTGTTGAATGGAATCGTTCTATTACGCCGTTAGACTCTGGATGTTGGGAGCTGATGAAATGTATATCGATTCTATGTAATGCCAATAATTCTTTGACCACTGAATTTTTGAACTCTAATCCATTGTCCGAAATTATTTGTTCAGGGATTCCATGATGTGTGAAAATTTTTATTAAATTATCAACTACTTCTTATCCTTGTTTCGAATTTAACATGTATGCTTGTGCATACTTTGAAAATGAATCTACATACAATGGTCAAAAATTTTGCTTGCTCTAATGTAATACTATCTACATGTAAAATTTGGAATGGTCTTATGGCTGTAGGTGTCACGTTTAATTTTATTTTGAGGGGTTTTCTGTCGTATTTTGTAATTTGACAAATTTCACAACTATTTATAAATGACTGGATAGAATTTCTTAATTTAGGCCAATAATATTGTCGTTTTACTCGCGTTTCTGTTTCATCAATTCCTCTATGGTTAGTTTTGCCGCAATGGTAATTAGAAATAATTTGCATGATCTCTTCATCATCAATGACGTCAATTAAATACGTGGTACATTTTACTAATTTAATTTGAGAATTTTTAAAATGAATTTGTAATATTCTACTAAAATTTTCATACAAATCATTTTGAGAATAAATGTCATATTTGACTTGCGGAACAATATATTCTTTAATAAAATTTATCATTCCGTTTTCATAATTATTTTTGGAAAACTCTACTAAAAATCGAATTTTTTTATCATCATACAATTTTTTAATAATTACTGGCTTTGGGTTATGATCGGTTTCGGCGATAATAATTTGATTTTTACCGTAATTCACAGGACATTCCACTATCGGTATTCCGATGATAGGATGCTCGTTACTTGAATGTATCGTCATGTCATTATCACTTGGCGTGTCGTCATCGTTCATCTCGACTTGCTGTGTGCGTCGCCTACCTCAACAATTAAGGACTGAGTGTCATCGTCCTTCTTATCTTGATTATTCAATTCATCATAAAACTTTTCCATAAATTCATTAAAATGTTTTGTATTTTCTGATTCATTAATATTAAGTTCAATTTGATTAATTTCATTCACGGGTAATTTGTACACGGTTATCAATATATCGGTATTATTGAAAATATATTTTAACATCAAATTGATTTCGTTCCAATTTTGATTATCCAAACCACACCCTAATTTTGGTATACTTAAATTTTTAATATCATTAGATAAACAAAATTTCTTTAAATTCAATAACGTGTAAAAAATATCTTGCTTAGAAGGCTTATTAAAATATCTTTCTTTTGTTATTAAATAAAGTGAATATCTTTTTGGAGTTCTCAAATAAACTAAATTATGAATTTTTGGATTTTGATTTTTCAATTTATCTATATTGTTAAATTTAATTTTGAATTGTTTAGCTATACCTGCTGAAATCTCTAAATCTTTACTCACGCAATGAGCTAGACTAGAACTGGAGGGTGCGTCAAATATATTACCAGATACCTCGAAAATATTATTACTATTAGAATTTAAACATTGTTTCTGATCTAAATAATCTTGATAAATAATAAGGGGTGAATCGTTTTCTAAAGGTGATGAAGAAATGTTTTGAATTTTATTGTTGCACTTAGGCGAGATACGACTTAGGGCGTCGGCATTAGTGTTAAGTTTGCCTTTTGTATAAATGATCTCGTAATCAAATTCCTCTAACTTGAGGCGCCAACGTATCAGCTTCTGACTACATTGTTTCAACGAGAATAGCCACTGTAAAGGTCTATGGTCTGTGTAAATCTTGAATTTGCGTCCAAATAAGTACGGTCTAAAGTACTGAGTCGCCCAAACAATAGCTAAGAGTTCTTTTTCTATGGTAGAATAATTTGTTTCTGTCTCGTTCAGTGTCCTGCTAGCGTAAGCTATTGGTAGGTCGTTGCCTAGGCTACCTTGAGATAGCACGGCACCTATTGCTACGTGACTTGCGTCGCATGTTGAACTGAATTCTTTGTTAAAGTCAGGATACTGGAGAAGTGGTTCATTAGTCAGCAAATTTTTGCATGTGTTAAAACATTGTCTGTAGTCAGGGTTATTAATGTCAATAACTGCATCTTTTTTCAATAATTTTGTCATTGGTTTGGTTATCTTGGCAAAATCTTTAATAAATTTACGATAATAGTCCAAAAGTCCAAGAAAACCTTTGATTTGTTTGGTTGTTTTCGGTGAAGGGTAATTTAAAATAGCTGAAATCTTGTCAGGATTTGGCTTCACGCCGTTGGGTGTTACAATGTGCCCAAGATATGCTACTTCTTCCCTGAGAAATTCACTTTTATCTAATTGCACTCTAAAATTTGGAATTTTCAAACGATCAAATACTAATTTTAAATTTTGAATATGTTGTTGCAAACTTGTGCTGAAAATGATGATGTCGTCTAGGTATACAAGACATTTATCATTTACTAGTCCTCTTAAAACATCATCCATAACACGCTGGAAAGTTGCAGGCGCGTTTTTTAATCCAAAGGGCATACGAGTGAACTCGTAATGTCCGTCTTCCGTATTGAATGCAGTTTTTTGTATGTCTTGCGTGTCCATTTCAATCTGGTGAAAACCAGAAGCTAAGTCTAATGTAGTAAAATAGTGGCAACGTCCAAGTTTGTCCAATAAGTCTGTAATGTTTGGTAATGGGTATTTGTCGTCGATCGTTTTTTCATTTAATTTTCTATAGTCAACAACTATACGCCATTTGCGTTTGCCGGACGCATCAAGTTTTTTGGGGACAACCCAAATAGGTGATGACCAAGGTGAATGGGATGGTCGTATGATATTTTGATCAAGCATTTTTTGTATCTGAGTGCGTACTTCCTGTCGATGGATTTCAGGATACCTATAGGATTTTGTATAGATAGGAATCTCATCTTTCGTTCGTATAGAATGTTTGATTTGATTTGTAAAACTTAATTTTGTATCGTCTATATGAAAAATATCAGAATATTCACGAATCAATTTGAAGATGGCAATTTGCTCTTCGTCGTTCATATGGTCGGTCCGAATTTTTGTTATATCGAATTTAATTTTGTCTGACTGAATAAAATTGAAATTTGGGGAACTGTACGTCTCGTAATTATTAATATTTTCGACGAATATTGGGTTTATTTGCTTGAATTTAGCATTTGTTTCAGAATTATTGATGGCGGTGCAGAATGCATGATAATCTTTTACTACAGTAACGCATTCAGGAATAATTACATTATTAATTTTTTGTGATGGCATTAAAATTGTTCCATTTTGTTGGTTAACTCGGATTTTTATACCTCGTTCCATTTTTGTATCCAATGTTATAATATTATCTGCATGGCCTATATTATTTATATTAATTTCAGAATTCTTATGAAAAATTTCTATCTGACAAGTGGGTGTTATTACTAAGTTTTTATTCAAATCTATAATTACTTTCAATATTCTCTAATTATCTAAACCTAATAGTAAATCGAATTCGTCATGAAAGTCAAAAATATGATATTTCAAATTTTCTTTTTTTTTTTCAAATTAAATAATTTTGAAACGGGTACCAATGTGCTATAATTTTCTACCGAGGTACCATGCGCGGTTGAAATTTGGAAGGGATCTTCAATAATGGCATGATTATAATATTTATGAGCAATTGCAGGTCTAATAAAGGATTTTGTGCTTCCTGTATCTATTAAAACTTTTAAATGGTTTTCAGGAAATATAATATATGGTAATTTACTTTTATTCGTCAAGTTCATCAATTCGATTCGGGGTAAGTATTTTGCATTGTCTCCGAGGCTATCATGTCAAAAAAATTAATATCGTCTGCATTGTGAATGTTTTCTGAAATATTTGATGCAGATGTCTCATCTGAAACTTGATCTGTCTGTTCTGCAATGTCATAGAACTCATAATTGTGTGATTCATCTACAGGTGCATCAGTTTCATTTATGTTCAACAATTCTTCGCGGTTTTGTCCGTATAGGTTTTGTACCGGTCTGTATGGGCCTGCTCTAGGGCGATATTGTGCCGTAGAATTTCTTGTTGAGATACTCATAGGGGTAGGTTTGGGTAGATTTTGACTAGTAGAAGGATTTGGTCGTATTTGTTGGGATGTACTAGGTTTTGAGTAATATTGTGGTGTAAATTCTCTTTGAGGAAATTGTTGTTGTTTTTTATTTGGCAAGGAGTTACCAGAATTCATGTAACCCATTGGTCTTGGAATATTGTATCTAGGCTGTTGTATTTATGGTTTTGCATTTACTTTGTGATTTTGATTAACGGGCTTAGATCTTGAATAATATCCGAATTGAAAATCGTTAGCTAACATGCTTAACGCTGAATTTAGATCGGTAGGGTTTTTAGCCCTCATTAATTGACCTATCGGCTCTTTTAGTCCTTTCAATAATACGCGAAGAGCATAACTTTGGAAATAATCAATCATGATTTTGGCTACAATTTCTGTAGCATTGGTAGAAATATAAGCTATTTGCAAATTGAGTAAATGTTGCAAACGACTATAAAAATCGAATACATTTTCATTAAAATTTTGTTTTAGTTCTGTAATTTCCATATTCAATGTGAACCAATCACGTTTATTGCTGTAGGCATTTTTGATGCCTCTTTCAAGTCTTTCCATTTTGTAATGGTGCAGCTTGCTATATTAATGGCTGCTTCGCCTTTAATCTTACTTACTATGCTATTCATTAGATATTCATTTTGGCAATCATTTGAATTTACTGTATTTCACTAATTTTTCGCTAACGCTAATAAATCGGGGGAGTAATTCACGTTCCCCATGGAACTCTGGCAACATGTCCAGATATTCTTTCTTTAAAACAGGAACTGGGGAAGTAGCCATGTTTAATTTAGGTCTACTCAATTGTATTTTAGTTATGAAATTTTGGATTATTGTAAGATCTTCTAGATCGGATTCTGATTCTGATTCTGATGTATTATCTGATTCTCTGAATGACATATGTGTACTCACAAAAATAGTAGTGCCGGCTTCATGTGCCCTGAAGTCGCTCTACGGTCTTCTCGAAGTCGCTGGAGTTCTGCTGATGTTCGTTCAGCTGGGCTCTACGTCGTCGAGTGTTTTATCTTGCCTCTGACGTCCTCTCAGGTGCAGGATACGGGATGCGATGATCGATGCAAGATGTTCGAATAGCCAAATTAATCACGAAGTGAAACAACTTATATTCGTTAAATTGTTTCGACTATCCTACTGACTGCGCCACTTAGATCTCTTGATTGATCGATCGCGTTTTTAAAAACTTCATTTCTTGCAAGTACAAGTACAATATGGTTGCAATGTGTATAATATGAAGCTTTGTTACTAATTCTAACAAATGTGAATACAGAATGTCTTATTCTCTAGTGCAAAGGTCTTATATAAACTATGAAGGGGGAAATGTCACGTTCTGTGGTATCATCAAAATAGTTACTGAATCACTAAGAATCAACTTACATATTATAAGGTTCTGAATAGAAATGTGAACTTTTTGATTGTGAAAATCCGCGCAGAAAAGCGTGATTTCGACTTATTCCAAAGTTTGTAAAACTGCAAATAGCACTCTTAAAACACGAGATATGATGTATTTGGTGCTGGATGCTGCCATATAACGCATTTTTGGAGCAAAATCTTGCTTCTGAGCAGATTTACAGGATCAAAAATTTCTCAACGAGACTCAGAAAAAACGCTGAATTACTCGCTGGAAACGCAAAATTTTGTGCATTTGAGGACGGATTCATGCGTGTTATGTTGTATTGGATAGATTTATGTGATTTGCGATACTTTGAAACTGCTCAGAATGTGGTAATTTTGTCTTATTTCAAACTTCATATAACTGCAGATAGCGCTCTGATAACACGAGATACGATGTTTTTGTCGATGGATTCATACATATTATGATGTCCTGAATAGGAATGTGAACTTTTTGATTGTGAAAATCCGCGCGGAAAAGCATGATTTCGACTCATTCCAAAGTTTGTAAGACTGCAAATAGCACTCTAAAAACACTGGATATGATGTATTTGGTGCTAGATTCTGCTATATATCGCATTTTTGAAGCAAAATCTTGCTTCTGAGTAGATTTACAGGATCAAAAATTTCCCAACGAGACACAGAAAAAACGCTGATAACTCTCTGGAAACGCAAAATTTGTGCATTTGAGGACGGATTCATGCTTATTATGTTGTATTGGATAGATTTATGTGATTTGCGATACTTTGAAACTGCTCAGAATGTGGTTATTTTGACTTATTTCAAACTTCATATAACTGCAGATAGCGCTCTGGAAACACGAGATATGATGTTTTTGTCGATAGATTCATACATATAACACAAAATATGATGTATTTGGTGCTAGATTCTGTCATATAACGCATTTTTGGAGCAAAATCTTACTTCTGAGCAGATTTACAGGATCAAAAATTTCTCAACGAGACTCAGAAAATACGCTGATAACTCGCTGGGAACGCTAAATTTTGTGCATTTCAAAACATATTCTTGCGTATTATGTTGTATCGGATAGATTTATGTGATTTGCGATACTTTTAAACTGCTTAGAATGTGGTAATTTTGACTTATTTCAAACTTCATATAACTGCAGATAGCGCTCTGGAAACACGAGATACGATGTTTTTGTCGATAGATTTATACATATGAGGTCCTGAATAGGAATGTGAACTTTTTGATTGTGAAAATCCGCGCGGAAAAGCGTGAATTCGACTTATTCCAGAGTTTGTAGAACTGCAAATAGCACTCTAAAAACACGGGATTTGATGTATTTGGTGCTAGATTCTGCCATATAACGCATTTTTGAAGCAAAATCTTGCTTCTGAGCAGATTTACAGCATCAAAAATTTCTCAACGAGACTCAGAAAAAACGCTGATAACTCGCTGGAAACGCAAAATTTTGTGCATTTGAGGACGGATTCATGCGTATTAGGTTGTATTGGATAGATTTATGTGATTTGCGATACTTTGAAACTGCTCAGAAAGTTGTGATTTTGACTTATTTTAAGCTTTATATAACTGCAGATAGCGCTTTGAGAACACGAGATACGATGTTTTTGTCGATAGATTCATACATATTATGAGGTCCTGAATAGGAATATGAACTTTTTGATTGTGAAAATCTGCGCGGTAAAGCGTGATTTCGACTCATTCCAAAGTTTGTAAAACTGCAAATAGCTTTCTAAAAACACAAAATATGATGTATTTGATGCTAGATTCTGCCATATAACGCATTTTTGAAGCAAAATCTTGCTTCTGAGCAGATTTACAGGATCAAAGATTTCTCAACGAGACTCAGCAAGAACGCTAATAATTCGCTGGAAACGCCAAATTTTGTGCATTTGAAGACGGATTCATGCGCCTCAGGTTGTATTGGATGGATTTATGTGATTTGCGATACTTTAAAACTGCTCAGATTGTGGTAATTTTGACTTATTTTAAACTTCAAATAACTGCAGAAAGCGCTCTGAAAACACGAGATACGATGTTTTTGACGATAGATTCATACATATTATGAGGTCCTGAATAGGAATATGAACTTTTTGATTGTGAAAATCTGCGCGGAAAAGCGTGATTCCGACTCATTCCAAAGTTTGTTAAATTGCGAATAGCACTCTAAAAACACGGAGTATGATGTATTTGGTGCTAGATTCTGCCATATAACGTATTTTTGAAGCAAAATCTTTTTTCTGAGCAGATTTAATGGATCAAAAATTTCTCAACGAGGCTCAGAAAAAACGCTGATAACTCGCTGGAAACGCAAAATTTTGTGCATTTGAGGACGGATTCATGCGTATTATGTTGTATTGGATAGATTAATGTGATTTGCGATACTTTGAAACTGCTCAGAATGTGGTAATTTTGACTTATTTCAAACTTCATATAACTGCAGATAGCGCTCTGAAAACACGAGCTACAATGTTTTTGTCGATAGATTCATACATATAATGAGGTCCTGAATAGGAATATGAACTTTTTGATTGTGAAAATCTGCGCGGAAAAGCGTGATTTCGACTTATTCCAAAGTTTGTAAAACTGCAAATAGCATTCTAAAAACACGAAATATGATGTATTTGATGCTAGATTCTGCCATATAACGCATTTTTTAAGCAAAATCTTGCTTCTGAGCAGATTTACAGGATCAAAAATTTCTCAACGAGACTCAGAAAAAACGCTGATAACTCGCTGGAAACGCAAAATTTTGTGTATTTGAGGATGGATTCATGCGTATTATGTTGTATTGAATAGATTTATGTGATTTGCGATACTTTGCAACTGCTTAGAATGAGGGAATTCTGACTTATTTCAAACTTCATTTAACTGCAGATAGCGCTCTGAAAACACGAGATACGATGTTTTTGTCGATAGATTCATACATATTATGAGGTCCTGATTAGGAATATGAACTTTTTGATTGTGAAAATCTGCGCGGAAAAGCGTGATTTCGACTTATTCCAAAGTTTGTAAAACTGCAAATAGCAATCCAAAAACACGAAATATGATGTATTTGATGCTATATAACGCATTTTTGAAGCAAAATCTTGCTTCTGAGCAGATTTACAGGATCAGAAATTTCTCAACGAGACTCAGAAAAAACGCTGATAACTCGCTGCATACGCGAAATTTTTTGCATTTGAGGACGGATTCATGCGTATTATGTTGTATTGGATAGATTTATGTGATTTGCGATCCATTGAAACTGCTCAGAATGTGGTAACTTTGACTTATTTTAAACTCTATATAACTGCAGATAGCGCTCTGAAAACGCGAGACACGATGATTTTGTCGATAGATTCATACATATTATGAGGTCCTGAATAGGAATATGAACTTTTTGATTGTGAAAATCTGCGCGGAAAAGCGTAATTTCGACTTATTCCAGAGTTTGTAAAACTGCAAATAGTACTCTAACAACAAGGAATATGATGTATTTGGTGCTAGATTCTGCCATATAACGCATTTTTGAAGCAAAATCTTGCTTCTGAGCAGATTTACAGGATCAAAAATTTCTCAACGAGACTCAGCAAAAACGCTGATAACTCGCTGGAAACGCAAAATTTTGTGCATTTAAAGACGGATTCATGCGCCTTAGGTTGTATTGGATGGATTTATGTGATTTGCGATACTTTGAAACTGCTCAGAATGTGGTAATTTTGACTTATTTCAAACTTCATATAACTGCAGATAGCGCTCTGAAAACACGAGATACAATGTTTTTGTTGATAGATTCATACATACTATGAGGTCCTGAATAGGAATATAAACTTATTGATTGTGAAAATCTTCGCAGAAAAGCGTGATTTCGACTTATTCCGAAGTTTGTAAAACTGCAAATAGCACTCTCAAAACACGAAATATGATGTATTTGATGCTAGATTCTGCCATATAACGCATTTTTGAAGCAAAATCTTGCTTCTGAACAGATTTACAGGATCAAAAATTTCTCAACGAGACTCAGTAAAAACGCTGATAACTCGCTGGAAGCGCAAAATTTTGTGCATTTGAGGACGAATTCATGCGTATTATGTTGTATTGGTTAGATTTATGTGATTTGCGATACTTTGAAACTGCTCAGAATGTGGTAATTTTGACTTATTTCAAACTTCATATAATTGCAGATAGCGCTCTGAAAACACGAGATACGATATTCCAGTCGATAGATTCATACACATTATGAGGTCCTGAATAGGAATATGAACTTTTTGATTGTGGAAATCTGCGCGGAAAAGCGTAATTTCGACATATTCCAAAATTTAAAAAACTTCAAATAGCACTCTAAGAACACAAAATATGATGTATTTAGTGCTGAATTCTTCCATATAACGCATTTTTGAAGCAAAATCTTGCTTCTGAGTAGATTGACAGGATCAGAAATTTCTCAACGAGACTCAGAAAAAACGCTGATAACTCGCTGGTAACGCAAAATTTTGTGTATTTGAGGACGGATTTATGCGTATTATGTTGTATTGGATAGATTTATGTGATTTGCGATACTTTGAAACTGCTTAGAATGAGGTAATTTTGACTTATTTCAAAATTCATATAACTGCAGATAGCGCTCTAAAAACACGAGATACGATGTTTTTGTCGATAGATTCATACATATTATGAGGTCCTGATTAGGAATATGAACTTTTTGATTGTGAAAATCTGCGCGGAAAAGCGTAATTTCGACATATTCCAAAATTTAAAAAACTTCGAATAGCACTCTAAGAACACAAAATATGATGTATTTAGTGCTGAACTCTTCCATATAACGCATTTTTGAAGCAAAATCTTGCTTCTGAGCAGATTTACAGGATCAGAAATTTCTCAACGAGAGTCAGAAGAAACGCTGATAACTCGCTGGAAACGCGAAATTTTGTGCATTTGAGGACGGATTCATGCGTATTATGTTGTATTGGATAGATTTATGTGATTTGCGATACTTTGAAACTGCTCAGAATGTGGTAATTTTGACTTATTTCAAACTCTATATAACTGAAGATAGCGCTCTGAAAACGCGAGATACGATGTTCTTGTCGATAGATTCATACATATTATGAGGTCCTGAATAGGAATATGAACTTTTTGATTGTCAAAATCTGCGCGGAAAAGCGTAATTTCGACTTATTCCAAAGTTAGTAAAACTGCAAATAGTACTCTAGAAACACGAAATATGATATATTTGATGCTAGATTCTGCCATATAACGCATTTTTGAAGCAAAATCTTGCTTCTGAGCAGATTTACAGGATCAAAAATTTCTCAACGAGACTCAGCAAAAACGCTGATAACTCGCTGGAAACTCCAAATTTTGTGCATTTGAAGACTGATTCATGCGCCTTAGGTTGTATTGGATGGATTTATGTGATTTGCGATACTCTGAAACTGCTCAGAATGTGGTAATTTTGACTTATTTCAAACTTCATATAACTGCAGATAGCGCTCTGAAAACACGAGATACAATGTTTTTGTCGATAGATTCATACATATTATGAGGTCCTGAATAGGAATATGAACTTTTTGATTGTGAAAATCTGCGCGGAAAAGCGTGATTTCGACCTATTCCAAAGTTTGTAAACTGCAAATAGCACTCTAAAAACACGAAATATGATGAATTTGATGCTAGATTCTGCCATTTAACGCATTTTTGAAGCAAAATCTTGCTTCTGAGCAGATTTACAGGATCAAAAATTTCTCAACGAGACTCAGCAAAAACGCTGATAACTCGCTGGAAACTCCAAATTTTGTGCATTTGAAGACTGATTCATGCGCCTTAGGTTGTATTGGATGGATTTATGTGATTTGCGATACTCTGAAACTGCTCAGAATGTGGTAATTTTGACTTATTTCAAACTTCATATAATTGCAGATAGCGCTCTGAAAACACGAGATACAATGTTTTTGTCGATAGATTCATACATATTATGAGGTCCTGAATAGGAATATGAACTTTTTGATTGTGAAAATCTGCGCGGAAAAGCGTGATTTCGACCTATTCCAAAGTTTGTAAACTGCAAATAGCACTCTAAAAACACGAAATATGATGTATTTGATGCTAGATTCTGCCATTTAACGCATTTTTGAAGCAAAATCTTGCTTCTGAGCAGGTTTACAGGATCAAAAATTTCTCAACGAGACTCAGAAAAAACGCTGATAACTCGTTGGAAACGCAAAATTTAGTGCATTTGAGGACGGATTCATGCGTATTATGTTGTATTGGATAGATTTATGTGATTTGCGATACTTTGAAACTGCTCAGAATGTGGTAATTTTGACTTATTTCAAACTTCATATAACTGCAGATAGCGCTCTGAAAACACAAGATACGATGTTTCTGTTGATAGATTCATACATATTATAAAGTCTTGAATAGAAATATGAACTTTTTGATTGTGAAAATCTGCGCGGAAAAGCTTAATTTCGACTTATTCCAAAATTTGTAAAACTGCGAATAGCACTCTAAAAACACGAAATATGATGTATTTGGTGCTATATTCTGCCATATAACGCGTTTTTGAAGCAAAATCTTGCTTCTGAGCAGATTTACAGAATCAAAAATTTCTCAACGAGACTCAGAAAAAACGCTGATAACTCGCTGGAAACGCAAAATTTAGTGTATTTAAGGACGGATTCATGCGTATTATGTTGTATCGGATAGATTTATGTGATTTGCGATACTTTGAAACTGCTTAGAATATGGTAATTTTGACTTATTTCAAACT
The DNA here is from genome assembly GCA_963989225.1 of Dromius quadrimaculatus. Taxonomy (NCBI): domain Eukaryota; kingdom Metazoa; phylum Arthropoda; class Insecta; order Coleoptera; family Carabidae; genus Dromius; species Dromius quadrimaculatus. Next base: position 19,754 of record CAXDIG010000033.1, read on the forward strand.
TCATATAACTACAGATAGCGCTCTGAAAACACAAGATACGATGTTCTTGTCGATAGATTCATACATATTATGAGGTCCTGAATAGGAATATAAACTTTTTGATTGTGAAAATCTGCGCGGAAAAGCTTAATTTCGACTTATTCCAAAGTTTGTAAATCTGCAAATAGTACTCAAAAAACACGAAATATGATGTATTTGGTGCTAGATTCTGCCATATAACGCATTTTTGAAGCAAAATCTTGCTTCTGAGCAGATTTACAGGATCAAAGATTTCTCAACGAGACTCAGCAAGAACGCTGATAACTCGCTGGAAACGCCAAATTTTGTGCATTTGAAGACGGATTCATGCGCCTCAGGTTGTATTGGATGGATTTATGTGATTTGCGATACTTTGAAGCTGTTCAGATTGTGGTAATTTTGACTTATTTTAAACTTCAAATAACTGCAGAAAGCGCTCTGAAAACACGAGATACGATGTTTTTGACGATAGATTCATACATATTATGAGGTCCTGAATAGGAATATGAACTTTTTGATTGTGAAAATCTGCGCGAAAAAGCGTGATTTTGACTTATTCCAAAGTTTGTAAAACTCCAAATAGCACTCTAAAAACACGAAATATGATGTACTTGGTGCTAGATTCTGCCATATAACGCATTTTCTAAGCAAAATCTTGCTTCTGGGCAGATTTACAGGATCAAAAATTTCTCAACGAGACTCAGAAAAGACGCTGATAACTTGCTGGAAACGCAAAATTTTGTGCATTTGAGGACGGATTCATGCGTATTATGTTGTAATGGATAGATTTATGAGATTTGCGATACTTTGAAACTGCTCAGAATGTGTTAATTTTGACTTATTTCAGACTTCATATAACTGCAGATAGCGCTCTGAAAACATGAAATACGATGTTTTAGTCGATGGATTCATACATATTATGAGGTCCTGAATAGGAATATGAACTTTCTGATTGTGAAAATCTGCGCGGAAAAGCGTGATTTCGAGTTATTCCAAAGTTTGTAGAACTGCAAATAGCAATCTAAAAACACGAAATATGATGTATTTGGTGCTAGATTCTGCCATATAACGCATTTTTGAAGCAAAATCTTGCTTCTGAGCAGATTTACAGAATCAAAAATTTCTCAACGAGTCTCAGAAAAAACGCTGATAACTCGCTGGAAACGCAAAATTTTGTGTATTTGAGGACAGATTTATGCGTATTATGTTGTATTGGATAGATTTATGTGATTTGCGATACTTTGAAACTGCTTAGAATGTGGTAATTTTGACTTATTTCAAACTTCATATAACTACAGATAGCGCTCTGAAAACACAAGATACGATGTTCTTGTCGATAGATTCATACATATTATGAGGTCCTGAATAGGAATATGAACTTTTTGATTGTGATAATCTGCGCGGGAAAGCGTAATTTCGACTTATCCTAAAGTTTGTATAACTGCAAATAGTACTCAAAAAACACAAAATATGATGTATTTGGTGCTGGATTCTGCCATGTAACGCATTTCTGAAGCAAAATCTTGCTTCTGAGCAGATTTACAGGATCAAAAATTTCTCAACGAGACTCAGCAAGAACGCTGATAACTCGCTGGAAACTCCAAATTTTGTGCATTTGAAGACGGATTCATGCGCCTTAGGTTGTATTGGATGGATTTATGTGATTTGCGATACTATGAAACTGCTCAGAATGTGGTAATTTTGACTTATTTCAAACTTCATATAACTGCAGATGGCGCTCTAAAATTACGAGATACGATGTTTTTGTCAATAGATTCATACATATCATGAGGTCCTGAATAGAGATATGAACTTTTTGATTGTAGAAATCTGCGCGGAAAAGCGTGATTTCGACTTATCCCAAAGTTTGTAAAACTGCAAATAGCACTCTAAAAACACGGAATATGATGTATTTGGTGCTAGATTATGCTATATAACGCATTTTTGAAGAAAAATCTTGCTTCTGAGCAGATTAACAGGATCAAAAAGTTCTCAACGAGACTCAGAAAAAACGCTGATAACTGGCTGAAAACGCAAAATTTTGTGCATTTGAGGACGGATTCATGCGTATTATTTTAAACTTCATATAACTGCAGATAGCGCTCTGAAAACACGAGATACGATGTTTTAGTCGATGGATTCATACATATTATGAGGTCCTGAATAGGAATATGAACTTTTTGATTGTGAAAATCCGCGCGGAAAAGCGTGATTTCGACTTATTTCAGAGTTTGTAAAACTGCGAATAGCACTCTAAAAACACGGAGTATGATGTATTTGGTGCTAGATTCTGCCATATAACGTATTTTTGAAGCAAAATCTTTTTTCTGAGCAGATTTACTGGATCAAAAATTTCTCAACGAGGCTCAGAAAAAACGCTGATAACTCGCTGGAAACGCAGAATTTTGTGCATCTGAGGACGGATTCATGCGTATTATGTTGTATTGGATATATTTATGTGATCTGCGATACTTTGAAACTGCTCAGAATGTAGTAATTTTGACTTATTTCAAACTTCATATAACTGCAGGTAGCTCTCTGAAGACACGAGATACGATGTTTTTGTCGATAGATTCATACATATTATGAGGTCCTAAATTGGAATATTAACTTTTTGATCGTGAGAATCTGCGCGGAAGAGCGTGATTTTGACTTATTCCAAAGTTTGTAATACTGCGAATAGCACTCTAAAAACACGGAATATGATGTATTCGATGCTGGATTTTGCCATATAACGCATTTTTGAAGCAGAATCTTCCTTCTGAGCAGATTTACAGCATCAAAAATTTCTCAACAAGACTCAGAAACAACGCTGATAACTCGCTGGAAACGCAAAATTTTGTGCATTTGAGGACGGATTCATGCGTATTATGTTGTATTGCATAGATTTATGTGATTTGCGATACTTTGAAACTGCTCAGAATGTGGTAATTTTGATTTATTTCCAACTTCATATAACTGCAGATAGCGCTCTGAAAACACGAGATACGATGTTTTTGTCGAAAGATTCATACAACTTAGATTTCTTGATTGATCGATCGCGTTTTTAAAAACTTTATTTCTTGCAAGTACAAGTACAATATGGTTGCTATGTGTATAATATGAAGCTTTGTTACTAATTCTAACAAATGTGAATACAGAATGTCTTATTCTCCAGTGCAATGGTCTCATATAAACTATGAAGGGGGAAATGTCACGTTCTGTGGTATCATCAAAATAGTTACTGAATCACTAAGAATCAACACTATAACTCCTCCCTCCTTAAATTCAAGCTTCACGGGGTAGTTGTAGCTCGATGTCTTCAGGGTTGTTGGATGTCTTGTCAGAGGTGAATTTTCCTGTCTTTTTCTTCTTCATATGCTTGTACGTTACGTACCCACCGATGATGGCGATGATAACGTATAAAATAATAGACCACATACTGGGGATATGCATATTGGCTGGTTCTTGAAATACAGGTACAATTAGATTAAATGATATATCATCCAATTTCAATGGGTTTAGATTAATGGAAAAATTAGTTACTTTCTGTGGTAAAATCTTGGTATTTAATTCAGGTAATAATAATGGTTGACCATATGTTTTACTTTGGAATATCAACTTTTGTTGTCGAAAATAAATTTTACAATCGCCTTCATTATTTATTAAATATATCCCTTCTGAAGGTTGAATGGTTGTTTCTGATTGACATCGAATGGTAAGTTTTTCTTCTTTTGGAAAAACGGCCAAATATTTATTAATTTCTGGAATAACCTCCACGTGATTCTCTAATAAATTGATCTTTGTATAATGGCAATGATTTGAAGTTTGATTTTGGAATAATTCTTGTTCGCACATCGTAGGGAAATGGGCGTGATACTTGTTAGGGCACTGAAATATTCTTGCGAAATCACACATATCATTCAGAAGTATAATTTCTTTATCAGATTTCAAAAGGAATCTACTATTCGGAATGATTGTTATAAATCCAAAATCATGTTTAGTTGGAATCGGATACATATAATAAAGTTCAAAATCCTTCTCAAAATTGATAGGGGTGGAAATAAAATAAATTATCTGAGTCATTTCAATTTTACAATTTATTTTCAATAAGGACTCTATGTTCAATAAATTTTCTTGTCGAGGCTCGAATGGTAATTGTAAATGGTAGAATTTAGAAATTGTTTTCAATTCTGCGAGTAATTCCATGGGATGAATTATACTGGGATGTAAAGTTCTTAGCTTGCAAAAAGTGATCGAATTTTCTACATCTTGTAAGACATTTAAAATTGAACTATACAGTATTACAAACTGATCATAAATATTTTTCGCAAAAAGAATATCTTGAAAATGCATATTATTTATGATTTCAAAAAGTCGTAAAATTCTTGATTTCAATATTTCCTCATTATGCTGTATATCTAAAATTGTGTTATTAAAATTTTTTATCATTTGATGATTTACTGAAAGATAATTTGATTTGATTTTCCAAATTATGTTCATTTTCTTGCATATGTGCTAACATTTCGTTATACTTCTTCCCGTCTTCAGCGTCTAAATTTCCGGTTATCGCTTCAAATATAGTCCCTAATCCATCCACCAATCCTCGTTTAATTCTATAATGATCAACATGAAATCCTATATTTGTCCTAATAAATTCTATCATTTTATCAAAATTTCTAAGTTCATTAAAATACTGAGAATTATTTGAAATAGTTGTTTTCAATGTAGAATATTGCATGTTTAAGCCGTTGTATTGGTTCAAAAGTGGTTCGAGATTATAATAGTATATGAATGTGTGAGTAGTCTTTTCGAGCTTGGCAGGACCGAGGTTGATGGGAAGAACTCCAAGATTTTCTGTTATGTTCCTAATGATTGTTCCTTGTCCGAATGCGAACAACATGGAACCGGTTGAAAAGGATGAGTATTTTGTTTAGGACGTTTTATATTAGAAAAGTGAATTTTTTCTGTTGTGTTGCCATGACTTGTTTTAATTTTCCCAATTTTAAGTTTTTTATTAACTTCTACGATATTTTCAGCCTTATATTTATTTTTAGTTTTTTGTTGCTTTTGTTTATTTTTCACGTAAACCTTTTCAGGTACATCCGGTAATTCTTCCCTATTCTCGCTATATTTACTTATTACCTTTTCTTTGTTCTGTTGAATTTTGTCTTTAATTGTTTCATATAATAATTTTGTTTTATTCTTATGATTTCCAATATAATTATTCAAAAGCTGTTTTTCTAAATCAATATTTAGTGGAGAATTCGTATCCAAATGTCCTGTTACAATTTCACATGGTTTCAATTTGGTGACTGAGTGGATCGTATTATTATAAGCTAATAAGGCGTAGTTAACTTTTGATTCCATGGGTTCTGTTTTATATTCTTTCTGATTGTTGAATAATCTTAAGTGTTCTATGAGTGTTGAATGGAATCGTTCTATTACGCCGTTAGACTCTGGATGTTGGGAGCTGATGAAATGTATATCGATTCTATGTAATGCCAATAATTCTTTGACCACTGAATTTTTGAACTCTAATCCATTGTCCGAAATTATTTGTTCAGGGATTCCATGATGTGTGAAATTTTTTATTAAATTATCAACTACTTCTTATCCTTGTTTCGAATTCAACATGTATGCTTGTGCATACTTTGAAAATGAATCTACAATGGTCAAAAATTTTGCTTGCTCTAATGTAATACTATCTACATGTAAAATTTGGAATGGTCTTATGGCTGTAGGTGTCACGTTTAATTTTATTTTGAGGGGTTTTCTGTCGTATTTTGTAATTTGACAAATTTCACAACTATTTATAAATGACTGGATAGAATTTCTTAATTTAGGCCAATAATATTGTCGTTTTACTCGCGTTTCTGTTTCATCAATTCCTCTATGGTTAGTTTTGCCGCAATGGTAATTAGAAATAATTTGCATGATCTCTTCATCATCAATGACGTCAATTAAATACGTGGTACATTTTACTAATTTAATTTGAGAATTTTTAAAATGAATTTGTAATATTCTACTAAAATTTTCATACAAATCATTTTGAAAATAAATGTCATATTTGACTTGCGGAACAATATATTCTTCAATAAAATTTATCATTCCGTTTTCATAATTATTTTTGGAAAACTCTACTAAAAATCGAATTTTTTTATCATCATACAATTTTTTAATAATTACTGGCTTTGGGTTATGATCGGTTTCGGCGATAATAATTTGATTTTTACCGTAATTCACAGGACATTCCACTATCGGTATTCCGATGATAGGATGCTCGTTACTTGAATGTATCGTCATGTCATTATCACTTGGCGTGTCGTCATCGTTCATCTCGACTTGCTGTGTGCGTCGCCTACCTCAACAATTAAGGACTGAGTGTCATCGTCCTTCTTATCTTGATTATTCAATTCATCATAAAACTTTCCCATAAATTCATTAAAATGTTTTGTATTTTCTGATTCATTAATATTAAGTTCAATTTGATTAATTTCATTCACGGGTAATTTGTACACGGTTATCAATATATCGGTATTATTGAAAATATATTTTAACATCAAATTGATTTCGTTCCAATTTTGATTATCCAAACCACACCCTAATTTTGGTATACTTGAATTTTTAATATCATTAGATAAACAAAATTTCTTTAAATTCAATAACGTGTAAAAAATATCTTGCTTAGAAGGCTTATTAAAATATCTTTCTTTTGTTATTAAATAAAGTGAATATCTTTTTGGAGTTCTCAAATAAACTAAATTATGAATTTTTGGATTTTGATTTTTCAATTTATCTATATTGTTAAATTTAATTTTGAATTGTTTAGCTATACCTGCTGAAATCTCTAAATCTTTACTCACGCAATGAGCTAGACTAGAACTGGAGGGTGCGTCAAATATATTACCAGATACCTCGAAAATATTATTACTAGTAGAATTTAAACATTGTTTCTGATCTAAATAATCTTGATAAATAATAAGGGGTGAATCGTTTTCTAAAGGTGATGAAGAAATGTTTTGAATTTTATTGTTGCACTTAGGCGAGATACGACTTAGGGCGTCGGCATTAGTGTTAAGTTTGCCTTTTGTATAAATGATCTCGTAATCAAATTCCTCTAACTTGAGGCGCCAACGTATCAGCTTCTGACTACATTGTTTCAACGAGAATAGCCACTGTAAAGGTCTATGGTCTGTGTAAATCTTGAATTTGCGTCCAAATAAGTACGGTCTAAAGTACTGAGTCGCCCAAACAATAGCTAAGAGTTCTTTTTCTATGGTAGAATAGTTTGTTTCTGTCTCGTTCAGTGTCCTGCTAGCGTAAGCTATTGGTAGGTCGTTGCCTAGGCTACCTTGAGATAGCACGGCACCTATTGCTACGTGACTTGCGTCGCATGTTGAACTGAATTCTTTGTTAAAGTCAGGATACTGGAGAAGTGGTTCATTAGTCAACAAATTTTTGCATGTGTTAAAACATTGTCTGTAGTCAGGGTTATTAATGTCAATAACTGCATCTTTTTTCAATAATTTTGTCATTGGTTTGGTTATCTTGGCAAAATCTTTAATAAATTTACGATAATAGCCCAAAAGTCCAAGAAAACCTTTAATTTGTTTGGTTGTTTTCGGTGAAGGGTAATTTAAAATAGCTGAAATCTTGTCAGGATTTGGCTTCACGCCGTTGGGTGTTACAATGTGCCCAAGATATGCTACTTCTCTCCTGAGAAATTCACTTTTATCTAATTGCACTTTAAAATTTGGAATTTTCAAACGATCAAATACTAATTTTAAATTTTGAATATGTTGTTGCAAACTTGTGCTGAAAATGATGATGTCGTCTAGGTATACAAGACATTTATCATTTACTAGTCCTCTTAAAACATCATCCATAACACGCTGGAAAGTTGCAGGCGCGTTTTTTAATCCAAAGGGCATACGAGTGAACTCGTAATGTCCGTCTTCCGTATTGAATGCAGTTTTTTGTATGTCTTGCGTGTCCATTTCAATCTGGTGAAAACCAGAAGCTAAGTCTAATGTAGTAAAATAGTGGCAACGTCCAAGTTTGTCCAATAAGTCTGTAATGTTTGGTAATGGGTATTTGTCGTCGATCGTTTTTTCATTTAATTTTCTATAGTCAACAACTATACGCCATTTGCGTTTGCCGGACGCATCAAGTTTTTTGGGGACAACCCAAATAGGTGATGACCAAGGTGAATGGGATGGTCGTATGATATTTTGATCAAGCATTTTTTGTATCTGAGTGCGTACTTCCTGTCGATGGATTTCAGGATACCTATAGGATTTTGTATAGATAGGAATCTCATCTTTCGTTCGTATAGAATGTTTGATTTGATTTGTAAAACTTAATTTTGTATCGTCATTATGAAAAATATCAGAATATTCACGAATCAATTTGAATATGGCAATTTTCTCTTCGTCGTTCATATGGTCGGTCCGAATTTTTGTTATATCGAATTTAATTTTGTCTGACTGAATAAAATTGAAATTTGGGGAACTGTACGTCTCGTAATTATTAATATTTTCGACGGATATTGGGTTTATTTGCTTGAATTTAGCATTTGTTTCAGAATTATTGATGGCGGTGCAGAATGCATGATAATCTTTTACTACAGTAACGCATTCAGGAATAATTACATTATTAATTTTTTGTGATGGCATTAAAATTGTTCCATTTTGTTGGTTAACTCGGATTTTTATACCTCGTTCCATTTTTGTATCCAATGTTATAATATTATCTGCATGGCCTATATTATTTATATTAATTTCAGAATTCTTATGAAAAATTTCTATCTGACAAGTGGGTGTTATTACTAAGTTTTTATTCAAATCTATAATTACTTTCAATATTCTCTAATTATCTAAACCTAATAGTAAATCGAATTCGTCATGAAAGTCAAAAATATGATATTTCAAATTTTCTTTTTTTTTTTCAAATTAAATAATTTTGAAACGGGTACCAATGTGCTATAATTTTCTACCGAGGTACCATGCGCGGTTGAAATTTGGAAGGGATCTTCAATAATGGCATGATTATAATATTTATGAGAAATTGCAGGTCTAATAAAGGATTTTGTGCTTCCTGTATCTATTAAAACTTTTAAATGGTTTTCAGGAAATATAATATATGGTAATTTACTTTTATTCGTCAAGTTCATCAATTCGATTTGGGGTAAGTATTTTGCATTGTCTCCGAGGCTATCATGTCAAAAAAATTAATATCGTCTGCATTGTGAATGTTTTCTGAAATATTTGATGCAGATGTCTCATCTGAAACTTGATCTGTCTGTTCTGCAATGTCATAGAACTCATAATTGTGTGATTCATCTACAGGTGCATCAGTTTCATTTATGTTCAACAATTCTTCGCGGTTTTGTCCGTATAGGTTTTGTACCGGTCTGTATGGGCCTGCTCTAGGGCGATATTGTGCCGTAGAATTTCTTGTTGAGATACTCATAGGGGTAGGTTTGGGTAGATTTTGACTAGTAGAAGGATTTGGTCGTATTTGTTGGGATGTACTAGATTTTGAGTAATATTGTGGTGTAAATTCTCTTTGAGGAAATTGTTGTTGTTTTTTATTTGGCAAGGAGTTACCAGAATTCATGTAACCCATTGGTCTTGGAATATTGTATCTAGGCTGTTGTATTTATGGTTTTGCATTTACTTTGTGATTTTGATTAACGGGCTTAGATCTTGAATAATATCCGAATTGAAAATCGTTAGCTAACATGCTTAACGCTGAATTTAGATCGGTAGGGTTTTTAGCCCTCATTAATTGACCTATCGGCTCTTTTAGTCCTTTCAATAATACGCGAAGAGCATAACTTTGGAAATAATCAATCATGATTTTGGCTACAATTTCTGTAGCATTGGTAGAAATATAAGCTATTTGCAAATTGAGTAAATGTTGCAAACGACTATAAAAATCGAATACATTTTCATTAAAATTTTGTTTTAGTTCTGTAATTTCCATATTCAATGTGAACCAATCACGTTTATCGCTGTAGGCATTTTTAATGCCTCTTTCAAGTCTTCCCATTTTGTAATGGTGCAGCTTGCTATATTAATGGCTGCTTCGCCTTTAATCTTACTTACTATGCTATTCATTAGATATTCATTTTGGAAATCATTTGAATTTACTGTATTATAAAAAGATTTCACTAATTTTTCGCTAACGCTAATAAATCGGGGGAGTAATTCACGTTCCCCATGGAACTCTGGCAACATGTCCAGATATTCTTTCTTTAAAACAGGAACTGGGGAAGTAGCCATGTTTAATTTAGGTCTACTTAATTGTATTTTAGTTATGAAATTTTGGATTATTGTAAGATCTTCTTGATCGGATTCTGATTCTGATTCTGATGTATTATCTGATTCTCTGAATGACATATGTGTACTCACAAAAATAGTAGTGCCGGCTTCATGTGCCCTGAAGTCGCTCTACGGTCTTCTCGAAGTCGCTGGAGTTCTGCTGATGTTCGTTCAGCTGGGCTCTACGTCGTCGAGTGTTTTATCTTGCCTCTGACGTCCTCTCAGGTGCAGGATACGGGATGCGATGATCGATGCAAGATGTTCGAATAGCCAAATTAATCACGAAGTGAAACAACTTATATTCGTTAAATTGTTTCGACTATCCTACTGACTGCGCCACTTAGATCTCTTGATTGATCGATCGCGTTTTTAAAAACTTCATTTCTTGCAAGTACAAGTACAATATGGTTGCAATGTGTATAATATGAAGCTTTGTTACTAATTCTAACAAATGTGAATACAGAATGTCTTATTCTCTAGTGCAAAGGTCTTATATAAACTATGAAGGGGGAAATGTCACGTTCTGTGGTATCATCAAAATAGTTACTGAATCACTAAGAATCAACTTACATATTATAAGGTTCTGAATAGAAATGTGAACTTTTTGATTGTGAAAATCCGCGCAGAAAAGCGTGATTTCGACTTATTCCAAAGTTTGTAAAACTGCAAATAGCACTCTTAAAACACGAGATATGATGTATTTGGTGCTGGATGCTGCCATATAACGCATTTTTGGAGCAAAATCTTGCTTCTGAGCAGATTTACAGGATCAAAAATTTCTCAACGAGACTCAGAAAAAACGCTGAATTACTCGCTGGAAACGCAAAATTTTGTGCATTTGAGGACGGATTCATGCGTGTTATGTTGTATTGGATAGATTTATGTGATTTGCGATACTTTGAAACTGCTCAGAATGTGGTAATTTTGTCTTATTTCAAACTTCATATAACTGCAGATAGCGCTCTGATAACACGAGATACGATGTTTTTGTCGATGGATTCATACATATTATGATGTCCTGAATAGGAATGTGAACTTTTTGATTGTGAAAATCCGCGCGGAAAAGCATGATTTCGACTCATTCCAAAGTTTGTAAGACTGCAAATAGCACTCTAAAAACACTGGATATGATGTATTTGGTGCTAGATTCTGCTATATATCGCATTTTTGAAGCAAAATCTTGCTTCTGAGTAGATTTACAGGATCAAAAATTTCCCAACGAGACACAGAAAAAACGCTGATAACTCTCTGGAAACGCAAAATTTGTGCATTTGAGGACGGATTCATGCTTATTATGTTGTATTGGATAGATTTATGTGATTTGCGATACTTTGAAACTGCTCAGAATGTGGTTATTTTGACTTATTTCAAACTTCATATAACTGCAGATAGCGCTCTGGAAACACGAGATATGATGTTTTTGTCGATAGATTCATACATATAACACAAAATATGATGTATTTGGTGCTAGATTCTGTCATATAACGCATTTTTGGAGCAAAATCTTACTTCTGAGCAGATTTACAGGATCAAAAATTTCTCAACGAGACTCAGAAAATACGCTGATAACTCGCTGGGAACGCTAAATTTTGTGCATTTCAAAACATATTCTTGCGTATTATGTTGTATCGGATAGATTTATGTGATTTGCGATACTTTTAAACTGCTTAGAATGTGGTAATTTTGACTTATTTCAAACTTCATATAACTGCAGATAGCGCTCTGGAAACACGAGATACGATGTTTTTGTCGATAGATTTATACATATGAGGTCCTGAATAGGAATGTGAACTTTTTGATTGTGAAAATCCGCGCGGAAAAGCGTGATTTCGACTTATTCCAGAGTTTGTAGAACTGCAAATAGCACTCTAAAAACACGGGATTTGATGTATTTGGTGCTAGATTCTGCCATATAACGCATTTTTGAAGCAAAATCTTGCTTCTGAGCAGATTTACAGCATCAAAAATTTCTCAACGAGACTCAGAAAAAACGCTGATAACTCGCTGGAAACGCAAAATTTTGTGCATTTGAGGACGGATTCATGCGTATTAGGTTGTATTGGATAGATTTATGTGATTTGCGATACTTTGAAACTGCTCAGAAAGTTGTGATTTTGACTTATTTTAAGCTTTATATAACTGCAGATAGCGCTTTGAGAACACGAGATACGATGTTTTTGTCGATAGATTCATACATATTATGAGGTCCTGAATAGGAATATGAACTTTTTGATTGTGAAAATCTGCGCGGTAAAGCGTGATTTCGACTCATTCCAAAGTTTGTAAAACTGCAAATAGCTTTCTAAAAACACAAAATATGATGTATTTGATGCTAGATTCTGCCATATAACGCATTTTTGAAGCAAAATCTTGCTTCTGAGCAGATTTACAGGATCAAAGATTTCTCAACGAGACTCAGCAAGAACGCTAATAATTCGCTGGAAACGCCAAATTTTGTGCATTTGAAGACGGATTCATGCGCCTCAGGTTGTATTGGATGGATTTATGTGATTTGCGATACTTTGAAACTGCTCAGATTGTGGTAATTTTGACTTATTTTAAACTTCAAATAACTGCAGAAAGCGCTCTGAAAACACGAGATACGATGTTTTTGACGATAGATTCATACATATTATGAGGTCCTGAATAGGAATATGAACTTTTTGATTGTGAAAATCTGCGCGGAAAAGCGTGATTCCGACTCATTCCAAAGTTTGTTAAATTGCGAATAGCACTCTAAAAACACGGAGTATGATGTATTTGGTGCTAGATTCTGCCATATAACGTATTTTTGAAGCAAAATCTTTTTTCTGAGCAGATTTAATGGATCAAAAATTTCTCAACGAGGCTCAGAAAAAACGCTGATAACTCGCTGGAAACGCAAAATTTTGTGCATTTGAGGACGGATTCATGCGTATTATGTTGTATTGGATAGATTAATGTGATTTGCGATACTTTGAAACTGCTCAGAATGTGGTAATTTTGACTTATTTCAAACTTCATATAACTGCAGATAGCGCTCTGAAAACACGAGCTACAATGTTTTTGTCGATAGATTCATACATATAATGAGGTCCTGAATAGGAATGTGAACTTTTTGATTGTGAAAATCCGCGCGGAAAAGCATGATTTCGACTTATTCCAAAGTTTGTAAAACTGCAAATAGCACTCTAAAAACACTGGATATGATGTATTTGGTGCTAGATTCTGCCATATATCGCATTCTTGAAGCAAAATCTTGCTTCTGAGTAGATTTACAGGATCAAAAATCTCTCAACGAGACACAGAAAAAACGCTGATAACTCTCTGGAAACGCAAAATTCGTGCATTTGAGGACGGATTCATGCGTATTATGTTGTATTGGATAGATTTATGTGATTTGCAATACTTTGAAACTGCTCAGAATGTGGTAATTTTGACTTATTTCAAACTTCATATAACTGCAGATAGCGCTCTGGAAACACGAGATACGATGTTTTTGTCGATAGATTCATACATATAACACAAAATATGATGTATTTGGTGCTAGATTCTGCCATATAACGCATTTTTGAAGCAAAATCTTACTTCTGAGCAGATTTACAGGATAAAAAATTTCTCAACGAGACTCAGAAAATACGCTGATAACTCGCTGGGAAAGCAAAATTTTGTGCATTTCAAGACGAATTCTTGCGTGTTATGTTATATCGGATAGATTTATGTGATTTGCGATACTTTGAAACTGCTTAGAATGTGGTAATTTTGACTTATTTCAAACTTCATATAACTGCAGATAGCGCTCTGGAAACACGAGATACGATGTTTCTGTCGATAGATTTATACATATGAGGTCCTGAATAGGAATGTGGACTTTTTGATTGTGAAAATCCGCGAGGAAAAGCGTGATTTTGACTTATTCCAGAGTATGTAGAACTGCAAATAGCACTCTAAAAACACGGGATTTGATGTATTTGGTGCTAGATTCTGCCATATAACGCATTTTTGAAGCAAAATCTTGCTTCTGAGCAGATTTACAGCATCAAAAATTTCTCAACGAGACTCAGAAAAAACGCTGATAACTCGCTGGAAACGCAAAATTTTGTGCATTTGAGGACGGATTCATGCGTATTAGGTTGTATTGGATAGATTTATGTGATTTGCGTTACTTTGAAACTGCTCAGAAAGTTGTAATTTTGACTAACTTTAAGCTTTATATAACTGCAGATAGCGCTTTGAGAACACGAGATACGATGTTTTTGTCGATAGATTCATACATATTATGAGGTCCTGAAAAGGAATATGAACTTTTTGATTGTGAAAATCTGCGCGGTAAAGCGTGATTTCGACTCATTCCAAAGTTTGTAAAACTGCAAATAGCTTCCTAAAAACACGAAATATGATGTATTTGATGCTAGATTCTGCCATATAACGCATTTTTGAAGCAAAATCTTGCTTCTGAGCAGATTAACAGGATCAAAAATTTCTCAACGAGACTCAGAAAAAACGCTGATAACTTGCTGGAAACGCAAAATTTTGTGCATTTGAATACGGATTCATGCGTATTATGTTGTATTGGTTAGATTTATGTGTTTTGTGATATTTTGAAACTGCTCAGAATGTGGTAATTTTGACTTATTTCAAACTTCATATAACTGCAGATAGCGCTCTGAAAACACGAGATACGATGTTTTTGTCGGAAGATTCATACATATTATGAGGTCCTGAATAGGAATGTGGACTTTTTGATTGTGAAAATCTGCGCGGAAAAGCGTGATTTCGACTTATTCCAAAGTTTGTAAAACTGCAAATAGCACTCTAAAAACACGAAATATGATGCATTTGGTGCTAGATTCTGCCATATAACGCATTTTTGAAGCAAAATCTTGCTTCTGAGCAGATTGAAAGGATCAAAAATTTCTCATCGAGACTCAGAAAAAACGCTTATAACTCGCTGGAAACGCAAAATTTTGTGCATTTGCGGACGAATTCATGCGTATTATGTTATATTGGATAGATTTATGTGATTTGCGATACATTGAAAGTGCTCAGAATGTGGTAATTTTGACTTATTCCAAACTTAATATAACAGCAGATAGCTCTCTGAAAACATGAGATACGATGTTTTTGTCGATGGATTCATACATATCATGAGGTCCTGGATGGCAATATGAGCTTTTTAATCGTGAAAATCTGCGCGGAAAAGCGTGATTTCGACTCATTCCAAAGTTTGTAAAACTCCAAATGGCACTCTGAAAACACAAAATATGATGTATTTGGTGGTAGATTCTGCCTAATAACGCATTTTTGAATTTAAATCTTACTTCTGAGCAGATTTACAGGATCAAAACTTTCTCAACGAAACTCAGAAAAAACGCTGATAACTCGCTGGAAGCGCAAAATTTTGTGCATTTGAAAACGGATTTATGCGTATTATGTTGTATTGAATAGATTTATGTAATTTGCGATACTTTGAAACTGCTAGGAATGTGGTAATTTTGACTTCTTTCAAACTTCATATAACTGCAGATAGCGCTCTGAAAACACGAGATACGATGTTATTGTCGATAGATTCATACATATTATGAGGTCCTGAATAGGATTATGACCTTTTTGATTGTGAAAATCTGCGCGGAAAAGCGTGATTTCGACTCATTCAAAAGTTTGTAATACTGCAAATAGCACTCTAAAAACACGAAATATGATGTATTCGATGCAGGATTCTGCCATATAACGCATTTTTGAAGCAGAATCCTGCTTCTGAGCAGATAAACAGGATCAAAAATCTCTCAACAAGACTCAGAAACAACGCTGATAACTCGCTGGAAACGCAAAATTTTGTGCATTTGAGGACGGATTCATGCGTATTATGTTGTATTGCATAGATTTATGTGATTTGCGATACTTTGAAACTGCTAAGAATGTGGTAATTTTGATTTATTCCAAACTTCATATAACTGCAGATAGCGCTCTGAAAACACGAGATACGATGTTCTTGTCGATAGATTCATACATATGAGGTCCTGAATAGGAATGTGGACTTTTTGATTGTGAGAATCCGCGCGGAAAAGCGTGATTCCGACTTATTCCATAGTTTGTAAAACTGCAAATAGCACTCTAAAAACACAGGATATGATGTATTTGGTGCTAGATTCTGCCATATATTGCATTTTTTAAGCCTAATCCTGCTTCTGAGCAGATTTACAGGATCAAAAATTTCTCAACGAGACTCAGAAAAAACGCTGATAACTCGCTGGAAACGCAAAATTTTGTGCATTTGAGGACGGATTCATGCGTATTATGTTGTATTGGATAGATTTATGTGATTTGCGATACTTTGAAACTGCTCAGAATGTGGTAATTTTGACTTATTTCAAACTTCATATAACCGCAGATGGCGCTTTGAGAACACGAGATACGATGTTTTTATGGATAGATTCATACATATGAGGTCCTGAATAGGAATGTGAACTTTTTGATTGTGAAAATCCGCGCGGAAAAGCGTGATTTCTACTTATTCCAAAGTTTGTAAAACTGCAAATAGCACTCTAAAAACACGGGATATGATGTATTTGGTGCTAGATTCTGCCATATAACGCATTTTTGAAGCAAAATCTTCCTTCTGAGCAGATTTACAGGATCAAAAATTTCTCAACGAGACTCAGAAGAAACGCTGATAACTCGCTGGAAACGCAAAATTTGGTGCATTTGAGGACGGATCCATGCGTATTATGTTGTATTGGTTAGATTTATGTGATTTGTGGTACTTTGAAACTGCTCAGAATGTGGTAATTTTGACTTATTCCAAACTTCATATACCTGCAGTTAGCGCTCTGAAAACAAGAGATACGATGTTTTTGTCGATAGATTCATACATATTATGAGGTCCTGAATAGAAATATGGACTTTTTGATTGTGAAAATCTGCGCGGAAAAGCGTGATTTCGACTTATTCCAAAGTTTGTAAAACTGCGAATAGCACTCTAAAAACACGAAATATGATGTATTTGGTGCTAGATTCTGCCTTATAACGCATTTTTGAAGCAAAATCTTGCTTCTGAGCAGATTCAAAGGATCAAATATCTCTCAACGAGACTCAGAAAAAACGCTGATAACTCGCTGGAAACGCAAAATTTTGTGCATTTGAGGACCAATTCTTGCGTTTTATGTTGTATTGGATGGATTTATGTGATTTGGGATACTTTGAAACTGCTCAGAATGTTGTAATTTTGACTTATTTTAAACCTAATATAACCGCAGATAGCGCTTTGAGAACACGAGATACGATGTTTTTGTCGATAGATTTATACATATTATGAGGTCCTGAATGGGAATATGAACTTTTTGATTGTGAAAATCTGCGCGGAAAAGCGTGAATTCGACTTATTCCAAAGTTTGTAAAACTGCAAATAGCACTCTAAAAACACGAAATTTGATGTATTGGATGCTAGATTCTGCCATATAACGCATTTTCGAAGCAAAATCTTGCTTCTGAGCAGATTAACAGGATCAAAAATTTCTCAACGAGACTCAGAAAAAACGCTGATAACTCGCTGGAAACGCAAAATTTTGTGCATTTGAGGACGGATTCATGCGTATTATGTTGTATTGGATAGATTTATGTGATTTGCGATACTTTGAAACTGCTCAGAATGTGGTAATTTTGACTTATTTCAAACTTCATATTACCGCAGATGGCGCTTTGAGAACACGAGATACGATGTTTTTATGGATAGATTCATACATATTATGAGGTCCTGAATAGGAATATGGACTTTTTGATTGTGAAAATCTGCGCGGAAAAGCGTGATTTCGACATATTCCAAAGTTTGTAAAACTGCGAATAGCACTCTAAAAACACGAAATATGATGTATTTGGTGCTAGATTCTGCCATATAACGCATTTTTGAAGCAAAATCTTGCTTCTGAGCACATTTAAAGGATCAAAAATTTCTCAACGAGACTCAGGAAAAACGCTGATAACTCGCTGGAAACGCAAAATTTTGTGCATTTGAGGACCAATTCTTGCGTTTTATGTTGTATTGGATGGATTTATGTGATTTGCGATACTTTGGAACTGCTCAGAATGTGGTAATTTTGACTTATTTCAAACTTCATATAACTGCAGATAGCTCTCTTAGAACACGAGACACGATGTTTTTGTCGATAGATTCATACATATAATGAGGTCCTGAATAGGAATATGAACTCTTTGATTGTGAAAATCTGCGCGGAAAAGCGTGATTTTGACTCATTCAAAAATCTGTAAAACTGCAAATAGCACTCTAAAAACACAAAATATGATGTATTTGGTGCTGGATTCTGCCATATAACGCATATTTGAAGCAAAATCATGCATATGAGCGGATTTACAGAATCAAAAATTTCTCAACGAGACTCAGAAAAAACGCTGATAACTAGCTGGAGACGCAAAATTTTGTGCTTTTGGGGACGGATTCATGCGTATTATGTTGTATTGGATAGATTTATGTGATTTGCGATACTTTGAAACTGCTCAGAATGTGGTAATTCTGACTTATTTCAAACTTCATATAACTGCAGATAGCGCTCTGTTAACACGAGATACGATGTTGTTGTCGATAGATTCATACATATTATGAGGTTCTGAATAGGAATGTGAACTTTTTGATTGTGAAAATCCGCGCGGAAAAGCGTGATTTCGACTTGAACCAAAGTTTGTAAAACTGAAAATAGCATTCTAAAATCACGGGATATGATGTATTTGGTGCTAGATTCTGCCATATAACGCATTTTTCGAGCAAAATCTTGCTTCTGAGCAGATTTACAGGATCAAAAATTCTTCAACGAGACTCAGAAAAAACGCCGATAACTCGCTGGAAACGCAAAATTTTGTGCATTTGAGGACGGATTAATGCGTATTATGTTGTATTGAATAGATCTATGTGATTTGCGATACTTTGAAACTGCTCAGAATGTGGTAATTTTGACTTATTTCAAACTTCATATAACTGCAGATAGCGCTCTGAAAACTCGAGATACGATGTCTTTGACTATAGATTAATACATATAATGAGGTCCTGAATAGGAGTATGAACTTTTTGATCGTGAAAATCTGCGCGGAAAAGCGTGATTTCGACTTATTCCAAAGTTTGTGAAACTGCAAATAGCAACCTAAAAACAAGAAATATGATGTATTTGGTGCTAGATTCTGCCATATAAAGCATTTTTGAAGCAAAATCTTCCTTCTGAGCAGATTTACAGGATCAAAAATTTCTCAACGAGACTCAGGGAAAACACTGATAACTTGCTGGAAACGCAAAATTTTGTTCATTTGAGGACGGATTCATGCGTATTATTTTGTATTGGATAGATTTATGTGATTTGCGATACTTTGAAACTGCTCAGAATGTGGTAATTTTGACTTATTTCAAACTTCATATAACTGCAGATAGCGCTCTGAAAACACGAGATACGATGTTTTTGTCGATAGATTCATACATATTATGAGGTCCTGAATAGGAATATGAAATTTTTGATTGTGAAAATCTGCGCGGAAAAGCGTGATTTCGACTTATTCCAAAGTTTGTAAAACTGCAAATAGCACTCTAAATACACAAAATATTATGTATTTGGTGCTAGATTCTGCCATATAACGCATTTTTGAAGCAAACTCTTGCTTCTGAGCAGATTTACAGGATCAAAAATTTCTCAACGAGACTCAGAAAAACGCTGATAACTCGCTGGAAACGCAGAGCTTTGTGCATTTGAGGACGGATTCATGCGTATCATGTTGTATTAGATAGATTTATGTGATTTACGATACTTTGAAACTGCTCGGAATGTGGTAATTTTGACTTATTTCAAACTCCATATGACTGCAGATAGCGCTCTGAAAACACGGAATACGATGTTTTCGTCGATAGATTCATACATATCATGAGGTCCTGAATAGTAATATGAACTTTTTGAATGTGAAAATCTGCGCGGAAAAGCGTGATTTCGACTTATTCCAAAGTCTGTAAAACTGCAAATAGCACTCTTAAAACACGAAATATGATGTATTTGGTGCTAGCTTCTGCCATATAACGCATTTTTGGAGCAAAATCTTGCTTCTGAGCAGATTAACAGAATCAAAAATTTCTCAACGACACTCAGAAAAAACGCTAATAACTTGCTGGAAACGCAAAATTTTGTGCATTTGAGGACGAATTCATGCGTATTATGTTGTATTGGTTAGATTTATGTGATTTGTGATACTTTGAAACTGCTGAGAATGTGGTAATTTTGATTTATTTCAAACTTCATATAACTGCAGATAGCGCTCTGAAAACAAGAGAATCGATGTTTTTGTCGATAGATTCATACATATTATGAGGTCCTGAATAGGAATATGGACTTTTTGATTGTGTAAATTTGCGCGGAAAAGCGTGATTTCGACTTATTCCAAAGTTTGTAAAACTGCGAATAGCACTCTAAAAACACGAAATATGATGTATTTGGTGCTAGATTCTGCCATATAACGCATTTTTGAAGCAAAATCTTGCTTCTGAGCAGATTTAAAGGATCAAAAATTTCTCAACGAGACTCAGAAAAAACGCTGATAACTCGCTGGAAACGCAAAATTTTGTGCATTTGAGGACCAATTCTTGCGTTTAATGTTGTATTGGATGGATTTATGTGATTTGCGATACTTTGGAACTGCTCAGAATGTGGTAATTTTGACTTATTTCAAACTTCATATAACTGCAGATAGCTCTCTTAGAACACGAGACACGATGTTTTTGTCGATAGATTCATACATATAATGAGGTCCTGAATAGGAATATGAACTCTTTGATTGTGAAAATCTGCGCGGAAAAGCGTGATTTTGACTCATTCAAAAATCTGTAAAACTGCAAATAGCACTCTAAAAACACAAAATATGATGTATTTGGTGCTAGATTCTGCCATATAACGCATATTTGAAGCAAAATCATGCTTATGAGCGGATTTACATAATCAAAAATTTCTCAACGAGCCTTCAGAAAAAACGCTGATAACTCGCTGGAGACGCAAAATTTTGTGCATTTGGGGACGGATTCATGCGTATTATGTTGTATTGGATAGATTTATGTGATTTGCGATACTTCGAAACTGCTCAGAATGTGGTAATTCTGACTTATTTCAAACTTCATATAACTGCAGATAGCGCTCTGTTAACACGAGATACGATGTTGTTGTCGATAGATTCATACATATTATGAGGTTCTGAATAGGAATGTGAACTTTTTGATTGTGAAAATCCGCGCGGAATAGCGTGATTTCGACTTGAACCAAAGTTTGTAAAAACTGCAAATAGCATTCTAAAATCACGGGATATGATGTATTTGGTGCTAGATTCTGCCATATAACGCATTTTTCGAGCAAAATCTTGCTTCTGAGCAGATTTACAGGATCAAAAATTCTTCAACGAGACTCAGAAAAAACGCAGATAACTCGCTGGAAACGCAAAATTTTGTGCATTTGAGGACGGATTTATGCGTATTAGGTTGTATTGGATAGATTTATGTGATTTGCGATACTTTGAAACTGCTCAGAATGTGGTAATTTTGACTTATTTCAAACTTCATATAACTGCAGATAGCGCTCTGAGAACTCGAGATACGATGTCTTTGACTATAGATTCATACATATAATGAGGTCCTGAATAGAAGTATGAACTTTTTGATCGTGAAAATCTGCGCGGAAGAGCGTGATCTCGACTTATTCCAAAGTTTGTTAAACTGCAGATAGCAGTCTAAAAACAAGAAATATGATGTATTTGGTGCTAGCTTCTGCCATATAACGCATTTTTGAAGCAAAATCTAGCTTCTGAGCAGATTTACAGGATCAAAAATTTCTCAACGAGACTCAGGAAAAACGCTGATAACTCGCTATAAACGCAAAATTTGGTGCATTTGAGGACGGATTCATGCGTATTATGTTGTACTGGATAGATTTATGTGTTTTGCGTTACTTTGAAACTGCTCAGAATGTGGTAATTTTGACTTATTTCAAACTTCATATAACTGCAGATAGCGCTCTGAAAACACGAGAGACGATGTTTTTGTCGATAGATTCATACATATTATGAGGTCCTGAATAGGAATATGAACTTTTTGATTGTGAAAATCTGCGCGGCAGAGCGTGCTTCGACCTATTCCAAAGTTTGTAAAACTGCAAATAGCACTCTAAAAACACGAAATATGATGTATTTGGTGCTAGATTCTGACATATAACGCATTTTTGAAGCAAAGTCTTGCTTCTGAGCAGATTTACTGGATCAAAAATTTTCCAACGAGACTCAGGAAAAACGCTTGTAACTCACTGGAAACGCAAAATTGTGTGCTTTTGAGGACGGATTCATCCGTATTATGTTGTATTGGATAGATTTATGTGATTTGCGATACTTTGAAACTGCTCCGAATGTGGTAATTTTGACTTATTTCAAACTTCATATAACTGCGGATGGCGCTATGAAAATACGAGATACGATGTTTTTGTCGATAGATTCATACATAGTATGAGGTCCTGAATAGGAATATGAACTTTTTGATTGTGAAAATCTGCGCGGAGAAGCGTGACTCTGACTTATTCCAAAGTTTATAAAACTGCAAATACCACTCTAAAAACACAGAATATGATGTATTTGGTGCTAGATTTTGCCATATACCGCATTTTTGAAGCAAAATCTTGCTTCTGACAGATTTACAGGATCAAAAATTTCTCAACGAGACTCAGAAAAAAAGGTTAAAACTTGCTGGAAACGCAGAACCTTGTGCATTTGGAGACGAATTCATGCGTATTATGTTGTATTAGATAGATTCATGTGATTTGCGATACTTTGAAACTGCTCAGAATGTGGTGATTTTGACTTATTTCGAACTTCATATGACTGCAGATAGCGCTCTGAAAACACGAGATGCGATGTTTTTGGCGATAGATTCATACATATTATGAGGTCCTGAATAAGAATATGAACTTTTTGATTGTGAAAATCTGCGCGGAAAAGCGTGATATCGACTTATTCCAAAGTTTATAACTGCAAATAGCACTCTAAAAACACGAAATATGATGTATTTGGTGCTAAATCTGCCATATAACGCATTTTTGAAGCAAAATCTTGCTTCCGAGCAGATTTACAAGATCAAAAA